>JAUYWG010000060.1:2782862-2798878 GCA_034779775.1 Enteromius afrohamiltoni | reverse complement strand
TATATATGGGAGAGAGAGAGACAAAGACAGTCAGGAAAAGACATGAAGGAAATAAAAGACGACTATTTTTTGTTAGTCATTTTTGGGTAAACCATTACTTTAAGGTCAAACCAGATCTTGAGCCCAACTGGAAGCTATTCATATCTGTTAATCTTATAAATACGATAGAAATACCATTCCATACATACACCACTAGCTAGCATTATAAACCCACTGACCTCGACTCTAACATCGTAATGTACTCCGAAAACAAAAGCAAGCACAACTTCAATAAATCTCCTCTCCTCCGTTAAAAGAGACACGGTGTGTGAAACGTAACTAAAGCTCAGGTAGATTACTCTGCACCTGAGCTCGCCACAAACCCGCTGCCATCAAACACAACTATAACACACCACTACATTATCCCACTTTCGCATCACGGATCACACAAATGTGTTTTAACGCGCTTTTGTGGACTGAAATGAACGAGGTGCATTTACATAACTGCACTTGGCGACCAGCGGCGCTGCTAACAGATGAACAACCAGCCGGAAAACTCACCTAAGATCCGCGAAACGACCCCCAGACCACTCGAGCCACACATATACATATGTTTTCCGCTGTCTTATACGCGCTGTGTGCGAACCGCATCTTTATTTGAAGGCTCCCGGGCGCGCTAGCCGTTAGCGCGTTAGCACGGGCGTGCGATGCTCTCTTTTGTTGACGTTAGCTTCCGCGCTAACTGTGCTCAAATGTAACTAATAACACACAAGGTCGGCGCTTAAACAAGCGTGCGTGGCGGAAATCGCCGTCTTACCTTGTTACACCCTTGTTAGGATCCCTGGGCTGCGCGGTGACTCATTAAATTATTAATACGATTTTTTTTGTAGTACTCCCTGATTCTTTTATTTTATCTATCAATTGAGCAGGAGCTGCGACCTCAAACGCCCCCCGAGGCACACAGACTCGCTCTGAAGGTTCCGCTCTTCACACGGTCCGGGGGGCTGACGGTCACTCGGTGTGTTTCATAATCACTCGGGGTTGCATAAAAGTAAATACAACAAGGTGGCGTGTTGTGTAAATGCCTGGAATAATCCAGAGAGATGACTTACAAAAGGAAGTCCGAGACAAGACTGCCCGTGACAGTATACAGGCCTGCACCGTTTCGATCAGGAAGTTTGTAGGCTACCTTCGCCTTTTTTGTTCGTTTCATTTCGTTTTTGTTTGTGCATTTATACTCTGCGTGCATTTTGATGTTTTAAGTATTATATTAAATGACTGCATACATATAAAATAGTATGTTTCCATGTTTTATATGTGCGACAGTATACGGAAGCCCATTATATAACTCATTACATAATAAACATCCATTTCATTATAGGCTGTGCTGCATCTTATAAAACGGCAAGCACTTTCTGGAAAGGTTGTTAAAATGGTAAAAATGTTCAAGATAGGTTTTATATTTTAGTTAATTCTGTATTTTTTTTAAACTATTCAACAATGTACACATTGATTAAAGTGTTTAGGTTGCCCACATATCTATTAATTAAAATATTGTTAGAGAATTAAAAAATATTATTGTTTGTGATATGTGTGTAAAATATGTTATTACATGTATATAAATTGATCTATTGTATGTTATATAATTTCTTATATAATTAGAAGCCGTTTATAGCGTGTTATAAAACAGCAAAGTTCAAGAAAAGGTTGTGTAAATACCCTAAATCCCATTTAGACGACTATTACTTAATTATAAATATTATTTTATATAATTCTAGAGCAAGAAGATAATAATATAGGTTTGGTTAATGTGTAATATTTTCTATACAAAGCTGTAGTATTTTTTAATTAAAATTATTAAATTACTTACATTGCTTTGTAATTTATAATCTAATATTTAGTTATAATATTGAATAGATATAAATATACTATTTAATTTTATTAATTATCAAACGTTTTATACAGTCATTTACTTTAACATTCTGTATTTAGAAAATATTTTTATATTTTATTATATTAGATATTTTTAAATATATTTTTTTATGTGATAAATATAAAATTCTAATATTTTAATGCATTATTTAAATATAAAAACATATATGAAATATTTATTATGTAATATATTATATAATTACAAAGCATTTTATGGCTTATTGTAAAATAACAGTGCTTTTAAAAAGGTTTATTACTGTTAAAGATATACAAGAATAATCCAACTAGAAGACTTTTAAAAATGTAGTTTAAGACAAAAGATAGTACCAGTATCACACCTTGTTTATTATTATTATTATTATTATCATCATTACTACTACACTAAACCATGTGCATATTAGAACAAATTATATATGATATTAAAAGTCTCAAACTGAATTGTACTTATGCAATAAAAGCATTAAGTAACTATAAATCAGTTTTATTACATAAAACGTTATGTAAAGTGATATTTAAGCATACATAATGTCCCGGTTTAGAAAGAGATATGGGACAGCAACATACAGGTACACCAAAGAAAGCAATAAGCGAATAATCAAACTGTTACGAAACCCGTTTGATAGTGACACTCATCTGTCTTGAAGTTCACAGCAGCAGACGCACGCAGCGCCATCCAGCGCCGCTACTCTGAATTGCGTCATGACGCACGGCGCAGCGGAATGACGTCAACTACAGTCGACGGCGCTGCTCTTTATTGTGTTTACTAGCCGTCCAGATTGCCCAAAGATGGATCAAATGTGTATTAGGAAATGGCTGTTGTAGTTTTTTAATAATACGATGGACTTGTCGATGGTTTAGAGGTGACGATTTGGGGACTCTGATTTATTCGAAAATGAACAAAGGTTGGCTGGAGTTAGAAAGCGACCCGGGTGAGTCCCTAAATAAACATTTATGCATATAATGTCATTACATGATAGTCAGTCATTATTTTACTATTCATAAAACGTGCTTTAGGGTAACAAGTCATCTCCCAATATAGTATTTTGTGTTTGATAGTATGTAGTTTGAACTAAAATGCAAATAAGTCAACGCACTCACACGTATTCATTTCACTTACTTTATCATACAAAGCTTGCGCTTGCTTGTAACACTGTCTGTTTTAAGATGTCTCGTTGTTTTTCAGGGTTGTTCACACTCTTAGTGGAGGACTTTGGTAAGTTGGTCTGTTTGGCACAGCCATGTTTATCAACGTATTAAATATGGAAAGCATGAAATGTATATATATATATATATATATATATAATGTTTATGTTTGGACACAGGTGTGAAGGGCGTGCAGGTGGAGGAAATTTATGATCTCCAGAGCAATTGTCAAAGGTGCATTAATCACACACTTGTCATTTTTTAACCTAAATGTTAATCATTATAAACTGATAAACTGATTTAGTTCGTTTAAAATATTAATCATTTAAGTGTTGTCCACATACATTACACAATGTTAATTACAATTTCTATAACAATAAATGTTTTGGCAGTTTTAAGGATGTATAACATTGTAATATTAATACATAAGTTATATGGGTTTCCTAATGATATTAATAGTATAAAAGTTATTTTAATAATCTGTTCTAACTATATGTCTATGTATAAATTCATGAAATTTTATTGGTTATTTAATAAAAGATTATTTTGTAAAAAAAAATTTTGGTTATTCTGTAGCTGTCTTTTCTTATCTTCTCAGTCCTGTCTATGGCTTCATCTTCCTCTTCAAGTGGATCGAGGAGCGAAGATCTCGGCGCAAAGTCTCCACGCTGGTGGATGAAACCTCGGTCATCGACGATGAGATTGTTAACGACATGTTCTTTGCTCACCAAGTTAGTCCCAACAGTATTTGCACTGCAACATATCTGCAGTTATTGTCCTGCTTTTCTATAGTGTGTTTGTCGATTGTTGTGTGCAGTTGATACCGAACTCCTGTGCCACTCACGCTCTTTTGAGTGTGCTCCTGAACTGCAGCGGCGTGGAGCTGGGAATGTCTCTGAGCCGTATGAAGGCTTTCACCAAGGGCTTCAATCCTGAGGTCGGTTACACACTTAAATCTTTTTTGGACGCTTAAAGGGGTAGTTCACCCAAAAATGAAAATTCTTTTAATGTTGCTCAAGTTATTCCAAACGTGGCATATTGGTAACCGAATTGTTGACTGTAGCCATTGACTACTTGGTACTAAAATAATTCTATAACAGTGGCTGCCATTAACCGATCTTTATCACTCTAAATCTCTAAATGTCAGCAAAGCAGCTTTAGCGCATATCTATATTGTTTGACTTCTCAGAGTAAAGGTTACGCCATTGGAAACGCTCCTGAGCTTGCAAAAGCCCACAACAGCCATGCCAGGTAGAGTCAAGCTTTAATATTACTCGTCTTCCAATGTTAACATAGAGCAAGTAGATTTTAGGCAAACAACCCTGAATCTGTTCTGTAGTCATTGTTTTTGTCATGTTTAAATGTAGACCTGAGCCACGGCACCTGCCGGAGAAACAGAACGGCATCAGCGCCGTGCGGACGATGGAGGCATTTCACTTCGTCAGTTATGTGCCAATCAAAGACCGACTGTTTGAACTGGACGGCCTGAAGACATATCCCATCGACCACGGTGAGAACGTAATGCCAGGGTTTTATAAGTTTGAGGAGAAGAGTAGATTATATAAATCCGTCTGTCTCACTCAGGGCCGTGGAGTGAGGATGAAGAGTGGACGGATAAAGCCAGGCGAGTCATAATGGAGAGAATAGGACTGGCCACTGCTGGGTAAGAGCTAAACTGATCCGTGCGCACATCTTTGGCCATCAGGATTTAAGTAAAAAATCATATCTAGAGTGTATTTAAATACATGTTTATATGAGTACAATTAAATTAATAGATGTAACCTAACATAATTAATTTTGAAATTAATTAAAAACTATTGTTTTCCTTCTACTATATCTGATTTGTCTTCTCGTTCCTCAGAGAGCCCTACCATGATATCCGGTTCAATCTCATGGCGGTGGTTCCAGATCGCAGGATCAAATACGAGTCCAGGCTGGAAATCCTGAAACGGAACAGGCAGATCGTTCTAGAAGGGCTCCAGCAGGTTCGGGAGAAAAAAGTGAGTTTAAACGGGATTTCTCTATTGGAGTTTTCCATGGTATGGCTTGGTATGGCTCAAGCGAGTCGTACCGATGCTAAATTTGTAATACTAGGTTTAGACTATTTTAAAAATTTTACTTATTTACCTAGGAAGGTCCTGTTGAGGTACAATGTTTATTCTACCAGGGAGTCCTGGTCAGCAGGACTCTAAAATAATCAGAAACAGCCAGTTTAGTGACTTAAAAAAACAACTGGCGCAGAAATGGCTGTATCGTGGTCAGTGGATGGGGTGGCGGTACAACTATAATGATCAGTCTATAATCCCACCCACTTTGAAGTGTTACTAAACTGCAGCAGAAAAGCAATGTGTGTGTGTGTGGTAAAATCTTTGTCAGTTGTTAATGTCTCAGTAAACATATGTACATGCTACAGGTAGTTCGAGTGACCCAACTAGATTCAAGCCAGGATCGAAAGCAACAAGACTCTTCCTCCTCAGAAGACACGCCTCCTGTTGTGAAAAAGGAGGAGGGGCAAGATACGCCCATACCCTTGTGTACAGAGCAGGCCGCACCCACAGGTACCCTAATTTGAATTGTCTTAAATTTATTTGCAATGAGCACCATTTGATTATGATCTGTTATTGGCAAGAATAACATGTCATTGGGAACATTCTTGCCTCAAAACATGCTACAGTTCATGTGAATAGGTTTTTTTGAAGTTATGTATAAATATAGTTACTCAGTAATGTAGGGATTGGAAAAAAAGAACCTAAAACATGTTCCATGACATTTTAGAAACTCAGGAAGGTGCAGCTGCTCTACCAAGTGCCGCTGGAAAAGTCAGACCCATGGCTAAACCAGCCACCTTGCCAACGGGTGGTGCTCCGCCACCAGCCCCTCTACCAGTTCCCAGCCCGAACCCCATTCCCATCGTCCAGCGTCTGCCAGCCTTCCTGGACAACCACAACTATGCCAAGTCCCCCATGCAGGTAAGATCGGTTACCTTTCAGGATATTGTTTTAGTTGGGATAATGTGTGCTTTCATTAAGTATGCTTGATGATTGACAGGAAGAGGAGGATCTTGCTGCGGGTGTGGGTCGCTCACGCCTACCTGGCCCCCCTCAGCCCCCTTATTCTGACGATGAGGATGACTATGACGACGAAGAGGAGGAGTGCAGCACTGCAGGTGCTACAAGCAGGTAATTTGAACGTATTTGTGTTTTGCAGTGGTAACAAACCTCCAGCACTCCGGAGGGCGATAGAGTCCCTTAAAATTCCTGTATCGTTATTGTTATTATTCAGCAAAACTAAACAATATAGTGACTTTTTTTCACTTACCGTCTAGCCGCAGAAGTTATGAAATATGAAATTAAATGTTCAAATTCTAAAATATTAGTTATATCAGATCCAAAATTTCTGTATATGGTTGGAACTCGCAGCTCCCACATTACTCTCTGTTGGAAACTAATGACTTCCAGTCTGTCATTTGTATTGGAAAGGCAGCTAGTAGTAGAAAAACTACCGTAGAAGAAAGAAATTGCACAAAAGACTACAATTGCAGCCTTTGGAACGTAATGACATTTACATTCATGCAAATTCATTGCAGTCTTTCTTGGTTTGTCTGTGATCAGCAGGGTCCGAAGAAAAGTTGGTCTACGTGCACGGACCATGGGCCGCAGTGGAGTGGGTACGGTTGCGGCAATGGAGGGTCAGCTAGCACTCAGCGTTTTAGCTGAGAAACTCAAGAAGGAAGTCCAGAGGAAGGACTCCATGGCTACAACGGGTTCCACACCTTTGAATGTACGCACCGAGGGTCGCACGGGTGGGATCAGCATCACTTCAGCCTGCCAGCCGTCGCCCACGCCCAGTAATGAAAGCACAGATACAGCCTCGGAAATCGGCAGCGCATTCAACTCACCACTTCGCTCTCCCGCGAGATCGCAAGCAGCTACGCGGCCCTCCAGCCCCGTGGTGCCCCACTTGAGTCGCGTGCTGTTTGGAGAAGAGGAGGGGCTGCTCAGATTAGACGCCCGACACAATCGAGCCGTCCGGGACTTGGGGGCGCTAGTGAGCTCCACGATGCTGCGGCTGCAAGAGGATGGCGTTATGTACGCCTTGCCAGCTACAGGTACGTGTTCATGTTCCAAATAATGAGGTTTTAAAAACTAAAAATTAAAAGTTTCTTTCATAGAAGACTTTTTTTGGATAACCTTGACCTCATTTGACAGAAATCTTGGAAGGCTTAAAGAAAGCAGGTGGAGTGGAGAAGAAAGAGAAAGAAGCAGCAACTGGAGGAGAGGAGGAAGTGAAGGAAGGACCATCAGTGGAGATGAAACATGAGGATGTGAAAGAGTCAGCAGACGTCAAACCGGAGAAGGAGAACCTGCCGTCCACCAACGCTGAAACAAGCACCAAACCTCCAGGAGAAAAATACACCCCTAAAGTAAGACACCAGAATTTTTTTTTTTTTTTTTTTTTTAATCTAGTGATTTTTGCTGTTAGTTAGTGATGCAACTTTACACAAACATATGGGTTTCTGTTGAACAGGAGTTGCTGGCCTTGTTGAAGTACGTGGAAGCTGACATTACCAACTATGAAATGTGTTTGAAAGAAGAAGTGGAGAAAAGGAAAAAGTATAAGGTAGGTGTCTGACTCTAGAATGTAATCTGGCAGGACTTTTTGGAATGATTTCCAAGAGAACCTGTAGTGAGGCTTTTTGTCCTTTTTCAGATCGATGACCAAAGGAGGACTCATAACTATGATGAATTCATCTGCACCTTCATATCAATGCTGGCACAAGAAGGTAAAAAATTGACTTCATTCGGTTGAAACTAACATAAAATCTTTTTGAGAATCTTCATACCACAAAAAGTGCAGCTGGAACATTCTGCTAAACATATCCTTTAAGTCTTGTGGGCTGCAACATCATGAAAGTAAACAGTTTCCAAGGAGCTATTCCTTTAATTCACTGGTTCTCAACTATCGCACACAATTGTCTTAAAAATACTATATATCAAATAACAGAGACTTTGAAAGTGTGCAGTGTTGGGAGGGCTTCAGGAATATGGTTAGGAATCAGTGCTTTAATCAAATGTTCTTTTGTTGTGTTTTGTAGGTATGTTAGCGAGTCTGGTGGAGCAGAACATCTCAGTGCGTCGCAGACAGGGAGTGAGCATTGGCCGGCTCCACAAACAACGCAAACCCGACCGACGGAAACGTTCACGACCATACAAGGCCAAGCGGCAATAAATGCTAAAAAAGAACCGAATTGTGACAACTCAATCTTTTTGAAACATTGTCCAGAGACATTTCTGAAGATGAAAAACGATACCAAACACCAATAGTGTTAGATACTGATTAAAATTGCTTTGTTTCACATAATAAACAAACTATTTACAAGTACATCACCACTTCCAAAGCAAATTGGTGATGTTCAGAAGACGTTTAGAGATACTGAAGCATTTTTCATGTTGCCATTACTTCATGTACTGTATCAAGCTAATCTTATAACCAAGAATTGTTGGAGCACCATATTGGGAAAATGACTGAGTATTGGGCTGGACTTATTAAAGCTGGAAATGACAAAGAACCCAAGTAATATTAATTTCCCCAAATATCTAGTCAGGGTGCTACCAAAGATAATGACGCTTACATTCACTCTAACAGTGCAGGGTATGTCTGTTGTTAACAAATGGACCAATTGGCTAATCTGGATGGGAAGTTTACCACTGCACCATTCATAAGATTAATAAACAAAAAGAGTACAAGATATTTAAAAGACTAAACCTGAGCTGGTTTGTGAATGTGTATTGGTTCATTTCATACAAATACTCTCTGAAAGAGTTATAAGTAAAGGGTTTTGGTTGAAGTTTACTTGTTCTTCACAATTTTCCTGAGGATTGTTTTTATTGGTAAGGAATAGGGCAGTGGGTTTCGTCTCAGACATGTTCTGTTTGTACATATGTATTTGTGTATTATCTGATGTCTACACAGGACTGTCAGATCTAGACATTGAAATAAATGTTTGGAATTACACTGGTGGTTTTGGTTTCGTTTTTTAAAACGTCACGGAAAGGACTAGTCTTCACATGTAGTAAGAAGCGGGAAACATTTTACCCGCTCGCGCCACACCCCCTCCACAACTGAAGGTGAAGGTGAAGAGCAGCGCTATGGCTTCCAACGTCCTAGTTTTTGTCCTGTCCGCGGGAATGTTCACGGTTACAGGCGGTAAGTCTCCACGGAAACGGTTCTAAACGTTCTAAACTTGCTTTTCAAATAAATGTCATGTTTGTTTGGAAGTATGTGGGAGGCTGCGCTCGGTTTTAAGATATTTTTTCAATTATACCGATATTCTCTTTTGTCTAACGTTATGTGTTTCTACTTCCATTATTTTCATACTTTTCTAAACGCTGTTAACGTCACGCGTTTAGCACGCCAGTGTCCCACGTGGACACTTGAAATGGTGTTAATGTTCTCCTTTTGTATAAAAATGTTAAACAAAATGATCGACATGATTTTGCCAAGTAAGACGTGATCCTGGATCAACATTACTGCCCCAAAACATAAACTTATCCCAATCCTTACCCTTAAACCTACCCCTACCCAAAATGTATGCCTAAAACCAGTGGGAAATAATAGCGGATTAACAAGGGTGTAAGCTAACCTAACCATGATCATAAGCCTAAAACGGATATTTCCAGAAAAATTCCTCAATTCTGATTGGTTAATTAGAATGTTGTCCCATGATCAACAAGGATGTTGGTCCAGAAACATCTTGTACTTGGTGAAACCACGCTCACCTTGAAGGAAGGAAGTCTTCATTTGAGTACTAATAAGAACTAATAATCTTTGCAATTAATCAACTGAACCGATGCACTAAAAAAATGGGATCTTTTAAATAACTTTCGTCCAACGTACAGTTCTTTTACAGAGAAACGTCAATATTTGGGCATGTCAGACTCACGATTGAATGTTAGTATTGAATTTTGTTGTTGTTTAATGTATATGCCAATCTTTGAAAGAACCTTTGAAGAAAGGGTGTCAGATTTGTTTTACATGCAGTCATTTTTCCGTTCACTAATTTTATGTTGTATCCTTAAAATGTGAATATACTGTTAGCAATACATTTTTTTTTGTTTTTTTTTTGTTAGTAAAATACTGAATGACTGCTGAGTCACTTACAACCAATCACTGACTAAACACAAATGTTTTAATATTATATTATATATATTATAACAATATTGTCTCATTTTACCGCGAGAAAAGGGTGTTTCTCAAACATTAAAAATGAACAGCGATGCTACTCTAAACCTCCTAAGTGATTCGCAGCAAGTTATGGAATTGAATGACTTTTCTAATGGCTCACATTTCCTCGGTTTTATTTCTTTAGGCTTGGAGAGATGCAGCCTGTTTAAGAAAGACGCTGTAGTCTGTGATTATTGGAGATCTGAGTTCTGCTGTGGGACCTGTGATAAGAGCTACTGCTGCACTGATCCGCAAAGAAAATTTACGATTAGATAACAAAGTGACTGTGTTTTGTAAGGAATCACTTTTTTCTCTTGATGTAAATAAATCTATTACGATCATTTAGTGATCATTTATATTATTTTTCAACTATATTGATAGAATCAAGCACAACCCAATTTACATTGTAAATACCAAAGATTAATGTGAGAAATTCCATAGAGAAACCTGTTATTTATATGAAAATGTTTGTATAAATGTAAGCAAGTAGATTTGAACATATTAGAGTCCCATTGAAGCCAAGCTTTGGACAAAGCTACCATTCCTCTGTGAGATTTAGAGAAGAGAAACCCAGAGGAAAACCTTCCAGCCATTTCCCTCTTCAGTCCCAAGACGAGAACGCATTTTTCCAGTGAATGTGTCAAATACAATCAACTAAATCTTAGGCTCTGTTTGTAACCTATTAATGTGTGTTTTCTCCATTATCGGTCCAAAAGCAAAGACTTCAGGATGTTACCTAAACATCCTCAAAGCGATACTGTTTCTATTGCCATCGGAGCCTCCATACTAGGCCTTGTGGTCATCGCCATTTTGTTTCTCATCTGCTGGGTCTGTCCGCTCTGCTATCTCCATAAGAGGTTCAGAAATCCTGGACGTAAGTTAATGTTGGTATGTCAAAATGGCCGCAAGTTTTTAGAATGCCATTTCAACATTGCTCCACCTTTGATTATTCACACAGCTGGGGCTACGACAACTACGGTCGTGACAAGACAATACCATCCACAGCCTTCAGCCGTCATTCAGGGCGGTCAATACCTTCCGTACCAGGCTTTGCCAAGTAACCCACCTTATGGAGGCCAACCAATGCCACCACCCTCATATCAGGAGGCTGGTAAGATCTGCAAACGAGATGACCAGAACAGTTGGTGAACCATCAAAATAATTCGCTGTCTTTGGTTTTACAGTAGGTCCAGGGTATTCTGTTCCCATCCAGGTTGAGTGTGGTGGTGGTCAGGCCTCGTACCCTCTACAGTCACCGCTGCCCACAGACTACACCTCACCTCAACCAGCGTATAACCCTGGTTACACTGGTTACACCAGTTCAGTCATCAAATAACTACACCCAAACTACTGCATTCTGGAGGGTTACACGTTTCTGCTCTGCTGTTGAGATTGGTGCAGCTACAATGGTGTTGAGAAGAACAGTATTTTTGTTGTCCAATAATATTGCAGTATTTGTGCTCTCTTGTTCGCCATTATGTTTACACTTGCTTTAAACACTTGAATTTGTTTCTCTCTCTCTCTCTCTATTCTAACCAAAGGTCAATCCACTGTAGTTATTTTGGATTCTAGATTGGTACAGATTTATTGTGACTGTAAATGTTTAAGTTGTGAACGAGTCTATTGGTTCATTTCATGCCAATCAAACTACGCAAGTAGTTCACAGTGAAAGTTAGCATCTAGTTAACAGAGGTGTTACTTTACAGAATTGTGTATTTAAAATAAATACATGTCACACATTAAACTGGTGTGTTTTTGGGTTTTTTTTGAAGATGAAGTCCCAGTCGTCATGCCCATAATTGTGCATAATTGTGGGTTTTGCACATACTTAATGCTTATAAATCATCCCCTGTAGATGTGCAGTCAGAAACTACAGCCATGACCACAAATTACCCTCAATACTCATATCACCAGTCTGTGGCTAATAACCTACAGCCAACTTATGGAGGACATCCTATTCTGACTCAGACCTTATCAAAATTAAGTGTCACAGGACCACCACCACCACCACCCATAGCGGGAGGCTGGTGAGATCTGCAAAGATCTACCTGAAAGCTTTACAACATTAATTTTAATTATCTGCCTATTTTAAGGGTCTAACACTTTTTAACATTATTCTATCAAACAAATGAAATTCAAAATCAGACTTAAGGTGAATAAATATAGCAGAAGTATTCAACTTACAGTTTTCAGTGTGTGAAATTTGGTTTTCAGTGAGTGTATATTTACTATATATTTATTTTAAATATATACGTATTTGCTCATCAAAGCTGCATTTATTTGATTAAAAAATACAGAAAAAAAATTGTGAAATATTGCAAATATTATTTAATTCACGGGATTAAAATATAATTTAATCCTGTGAAGCGAAGTTGAATTTTCTCCAGACCTCACTCACTATGATCCTTCAGAAATCATGTTATATGTTGATTCTTTTTTCATTTTTTAAAATAAAGTAATACTTTTATTATTTAATTTTTATTGAATGGATAAAAAAGCAATATTAATATTGCTAATAAAGACTTCCAATTTGAATAAGAAAATAGAAATAAGATGCACAATTGTTTTATCACCGACCATAAATTAGCACATTAGGCTATGATTTCTGAAAGACAGACCAATGAATGAAATAATGGTAAAAGATGGTTAGACCTGCCTCACGAGAGGATTTTTTAACCCCGGGACAAAGAAGGGAAATGGATTCGATGGTGTGAAACATTTTTAGTTTTTGTTTTGAAGTAATTGCACTTTTTATGGATTTGGGATTAAAAGTGTTGTATTTACGGGTGGGAAATGCTCGATTCAGAGCATTCAGGAAATGAGAGATCTTCTACAGGGGAAAGATGACCATTGACTGACTTGGGCTGACTATTTCTCGCATCACCATTACAACTTGAACACCCTACAATGCACGGTTTTTCATTTGTCCTTTATCTGTCCGTTTGATTCAAGTTTCTAGTTCTAATATGATTTTCATAATATAAGAAGTACTTATACACTGGCCTAATAATTTTTGTTTTAGACAAAAATAGCTTTCTCTTTCTGTGGTGGCACACCACTCCTAATATGAATAGAGGAAATATACAATAGCTACCAGAAAATTTAGAGAAAAAAAAAAAACCCTGCGTCTTACACATGAACCCTTCTGCTTTTTTTCTCATCAGGTGTGGTGAACTGGAAAACATTTTCAAAGGAGCATAGAAGGACTCCTGTTGCTCTCTACAAAGACTGTGAAGGCTACAGGGGATGTGGGCAGAGGGAAGAACTACAAGGATTCTACTCTGACAATGAATTTGCAGGATACTCCAGCGCTGACTGTTTTAATGAGGCTGGAGGCACTTTGCAATCGATTTGGTTGTAAAACTGAAAGCACTTTAAATGATAGTTAACAAATAACAGTAAAAAACAGTAACAGTAAAAAAAATGTTTCTTGTTTTATCACACTGATATTGTCTGTTGATGTATTGATGTAGTCTGTTTCAGTAAATCTAAATGCACAATGCACTGTAAGGCTTATACTACAATTCACAATGGCAACAGGTAAAGCTGGAGGTACTTTGTAAGTACCTGATGTTCTGTTGGACATGTTATATGTGCGATTAAAACATGTACAACTAAAATTAAACTCTTAACTAAGAATCATCACCGTTGTCTCTATGCGAGCGGCCATCTCGCGTGGTTCTGTGTGATTTGTACAACTTCAGACGCTCCCTGCTACAAAACTTGATTGTATTGGTTAATGTTTCATTTGACATATTTGACGTATTTGACAAGTTTGATTTTACAGCCATGTGCGTGTTTCCTTTCAGTTTCGTTTCCCCCCCGTGTCTCTGTGGCTGAGTACAGGAAAGGAACTAATCTGGTAATAGTGTGACTCCAGAGAGGGTAGCGAGGCACAAACAGGAAGAGCTGCGCGATGGCGTCAACCTCAGCCGTTCTTCTGCTCTTGTTCGCAGGTTTATTCACGGTAAAAGCCGGTAAGTAAGGCAACATGTTACAAAAAACTAAAGCAACTAGTTTTTGGTTTACCGATGGCTGCCACGCACAAAAACTTAATTTAACGATATTTCACGACGTCCATGTTATAAAGTTCTTTCTCTTAATTGCCATCGAATTTATAATGTCATCATGTGTTTATATATATATATATATATATATATATATACTCTTCTTTTGTTTGGTTTAAGGTGACGACTGTAAGGGCTACTACAAAGGTAACGAGTACAAGACTAGGGTTACCTGTGGTTCTCGGGCGCACTGCTGTGGATCCTGTGATAACAGATACTGCTGCTCCAATGAAAATTTGTTATCATATCATGATCAAGACGTTTGCGATATGTAAGGATTTTTAAGCCGCTCCATTCTTAATACAAATGTCTATTAGACACAAACGTTTTTTTTACACACCCTCTTGTCGTAAGCTATGATTATCTTTCACTTTCTGAACACAAAGGACAATTTCTAAAGATTAATTGGGTCAGTTAATGGTTTAATTTCCCCCATCATCCCTAACTGTGATTTAGCTACTGATAATTGTCCGTCTTGCACAGGCTGACCCCCATCAGAAATGCAGAAGTTGTATCATACTACGTCTTCTGCTTTCTCTTTATCTTGACAGCTCTTGTAAAGCAACATATTAAAAATGCAAACCGTCACATTTGTACTTGAACGTGTCACTGTGTACTGTATCTATTTTTGATATAAACCTAATGAAACCCTATGAAACGTAAAGACCTACTTTTCGAGGTTTCCGCTTCGTGTTTCGTCGTTCCATTTTCTTGCTCCCACCCTTTCATACAGAGGTGGAGGTATTTTTGTGATGAAGTTTGCAATTTTAATATGTTGCTTTACAAGAGCTGTCAATATAAAGAGAAAGCAGAAGACGTAGTATGATACAACTTCTGCATTTTTGATGGGGGTCAGCCTGTGCAAGACAGGGCATGACCAAATGTAATATATTTTATACAAACTATTTTTTTCTTTTTATTAGTGATGAAGTTTGCAGTTAGAGCCCTGGTTTTTGATATTGTATATTTTTTGGTAAATCAAACAAACCAATGCAGTAACCGGTGTGTTTTTATTAATCCAGTGTGGTTTAAATAAATTAATAAATAATACAGTTGAAATAAATGTTAATAAGATTTTCATATATTAATAAGATTATATAGATTATACTAGAAAATGCTTTCTAATGCTTGTTGCTTTATGTTTTTATCTGTCCAGTGTAAACAATCAAAGTTTTGCTTTCATTGGATCAATAATTGGATCAATAATATTCCTCGTCTTCATTTTGTTCATCGCCTGCTGCTGCCCCTGTTGCAATCTCTATCAAACGTGTAGAAATCCCAGACGTAAGTGTTTCAGTTGTTATAGCAAGCAACACAGAGGCTGCAATACCGAAATAAACATCTTGGGCACCACAACAAAAACAAACTTTGGCCAAACAACCAGCATTAAACCCCACCTCTTCTTGCCGATTGGTTGGCCGAAGTTTGTTTGCGTGCGTTAAACCCCACCACTTTAGCTACTGATAATTTTGTACACTGACGCATTTCTACTTGAACATGTGACTGTGTAACACTGTATCTATTTTTGATATAAATCTAATGAAACCCTATGAAACATAAAGAGGTGGGGTTTAATGTTGGTTGTGCATTAAAGCCCACCTCTTCTTGCCGATTGGTTGGCCGAAATTTGTATGCATGCGTTAAACCCCACCTCTTCTTGCCGATTGGTTG
>JAUYWG010000060.1:2768173-2779812 GCA_034779775.1 Enteromius afrohamiltoni | reverse complement strand
TTGATGCTAGAGGTCAGAGGAGAATGGGCCGACTGATTCAAGCTGATAGAAGAGCAACTTTGACTGAAATAACCACTGGTTACAACCGAGGTATGCAGCAAAGCATTTGTGAAGCCACAACACGCACACCCTTGAGGCAGATGGACTACAAGAGCAGAAGTGCCCACAATGTACCACTCATCTCCCCTACAAATAGCATGTGCTGAGCATGGTGAGGTGGGCCAAGCGGTCACGGTGAGTACTCTGTGTAAGGTAGAGAAAAGAGATACGTCATAAGCAGTTGTGCATTCGGAGAGATGCTTCTCACCACACTGGTCCAGTTGCGCTCTTTTTAAAGGGATATAACCGTGACCGATTGGCCTGTGCTGATGGTGTCAAAGTGTTTTCAATAATACTTCAGGGTGACGCTGAGTCCTGCGGGAGATCAGCGTCATTAGTGTGGTCCCCGTCACACTAAGTATGTATATATTTAAGAATTTTTTTTATATATTAAATATATTTCTAAAACATATAAATGATATAAATATACATGTAAATACCGGTAAATATTACAAAAATATACAAAAAATCCGAATTAAGAAGAAATCGTATGAACTCGTACGAGTGAGGTTGTACGAATTTGTACAAATTAGCCACCTCGTAAAATATGTATGAATTGCTGTGAGATCGGGTTAGTTTGGATGAAGAAACAAACTTATCTACATCTTGGAAGGTCTGAGGGTGAACAAATGTTTTCATTTTTTGGGTGAACTGTTCAATTAATGGCGATTGTACATTATTTAAGGAGCTTGAAAAATGGAATTATAAATTGGTTTCTGTCATGTTTTTTGTCCATCTCAGCTGTTGCAGGAGCACAAGTGATTGCAGTCACAAATACAAATGTAATACAGCAGCAGTCTGCAGTGCAGGGGATCCAGTACCCACAATACCAACCAGTGCCGACTCAACCGGGTTACAGTCAGCCAATGCAGATGGCACCATATCAGGGACAGCCATGTGCACCAGGACCCCCACCCTCATATCACATGGCCGGTAAAAACATCTAGTACTCGACAGACTGAAACCATAGTTGTCACATCCCTCGACTGATTTGTTGGTGTTTTCATTTACCATGTTCTCTGTGTGGTCTAGTTTCTGTCTGAAATTCTGCGTTCCAAGCAGGTTTTTGAGCCTGTAAGTCACAATTTTAAACCATGACTCACAACGTTTTTAGTGTTCTAGGCAAATTTTAGTGTACTGCTTGCATAAACACAGCATTCGTAGGGGCTGCCATTGTTCTTTCGTGGGCTATGTGACATCAAATTTCTGAATTGGGAGTATATTGATCTAGTACGAGTTCACGGGTGGGAAGTCATAGGTTGTACTACTGTCCACTGCACTTTCACCGGTAGAAGGTTGGAAAAACACAGGATACGGGATGCCTGGAATGCAGCATAAGTTCCATTCTGTTCAATGCTTCCAACTCCAATCCAACTTTATTTGTTAAGCACTTTTGCAAACACACAGGACCAAAGAGCTATATAAGCTATAAGACATAAAACACAAACTAAAATATATTGGAAAACACACACACACTATGTGAAATTCACAGCCACATTTACATTGCATACAAATCAGCATCTCACAGAGTGTTGAAGGCCAAGGAAAAAAGGTGAGTTTTTAAAAGAGATTTAAATCAGATACAGAAGAAGCCTGCCTGATGTACAATGGTAACCCATTCCAACTTTTCGGGGCTGCTAAAGCAAAGGCACTTTCTCCTCTAAGTTTCCGCTTCATTTTCAGCACGGTCAGGAGCAGTAATGATGTAGAAGTTCAGTGAGATTTAAGGCCATTTAAGGCCTTAAATGTAAATAGAAGGATCTTAAAATCAATCCTAAAATGGGCAACCAGTGGAGAGAGACTAATATGGGGGAAATGTGTTCAGATTTTCAGTGCATTACATTAATCTAACCTAGTAGTCACAAAGGCATGGATTACTGTCTCAAAGTGCTTTCTAGGGAGTCAATAGAGTTTGGCGATCATATACTATTAAGGCGCTGACAGGATAAACAAACAGCAACAACAAAACAAGTATAACTGGCGAGAGCAGACGACAAGTCACACACACCGGTGCCATCTCATGTTTTTGCTTGTTTGTTTGTTCGTTCTTGTCTGTATCCTAATCTTCAGTGTTGCACTAATCCTGTGTGGAGTATTAAAGACCGTTAACTGTTCTTTATCGGCTGGAGCAGGGGGACCATTCTCTTGAGGACCACACTAATGACTTTGTCTTTCATGCTGACTTAATACACTACCTGGACAACTGCCTCTGTTCGTTTTATCTGACTGGACTGAACACCTTCATATGAGTGCAGCTGTCTGGGGATGGTCCTCAAGAGAGCCTTGTTGCCTTTATTGAGTGGGTGATTGTGTCCTGCAAATCCCCACTCACCATGGACATTGTTGATGACAACACTCAGGACCCAGAACCGACAGACAGAGAGAAAGAGCCCATTGGACCAACGAGCCATCACCATGGAGGGCAACAGAGCTGAGGATTGCCTCGGAACCAGAACTGAGGATGTCAGACCAGGTACGAAAGCCAACAACAAAATCACCACAGTGGAGAAAGCAATGTGAAGAAGGAGAGAAGCTCTGTCCACTGCACCATGGTTGAGTGTGAGCTGATGATGCATCTGGGGCTGGAGATCTGATTGACTAGGAAACTGAACTGGAGTTCAATACTGCCTCTTTCCTCTCTCCTTCATCTCTGCTGGTCCCGTCCACCCCAGAAGGGGCTGCTGATACACCTTCCTGAGTTCAGCCCAAAGGAGACTTAAAAACGCCCGTCCTTCCATCTATTCCTGTCTACTCCACCACTGGCTCCTCTCAGCCCCATTGCTCACCCTCAGCTCACCATCTGTGTTCTGGATTTGCCACAGGACCACCCATCTCCATCAGCGTCATGACTGGAGCATCCCTTATCTCTGCCTCTATCTCTGAGTCCCGGACATGACCTTGGCCCTTCAACTCATCGGCTCCACCGTGGGTCCTAGCTCCCTGTTCTCCACCTTGGCCCAACAGTCCACCAACTCCACCAGGCTCCCTCATCTCTATGGCTCCACCTTGGTCTGTCGTTGACCATCTGCCACCTTCAGACTCCACTTCTCCGGCTACGCCTCATCCCTTGCAGATTTTACTGGCACCATTTGCTCTGCCTTGGCCCTCCGGATCATCAACGTCAACCTGGCCGGTCGACTCTCCATCTCCACCTTGGGCTCCACCTCCACCTGCTCGGCCCTCCGTTGGCTCCACCATGGGCCGCCATCATGGCTGTAGCCTGGGTCCTCCTGGCTTCTCTTGCTCCAAGTCCCTTATGTGTGGTTTTAATTATCCACCCCAATATAAATTCCATTCTGTTCAGTATTTGTTTGTCCGGTCTCATCTGTATACGTGCGGTTCCTCATCTTCTGTGTTAATCTAATCCTGTGTGGAGTATTGAAGACTGTTAACTGTTCTTGTCTCCTTGTGTATTTATTCTCCCTGCACCACATCGTAAGTAGTCTTTACAGTGAAGGTAACTTTTTTTTTTTTTTTTTTTTTCTCGCAGCAAATCCTGGATATCCAACTAGTCAGAGAGCATATAATGAAGATCAGGCCATGTACCCTACCCAGCCGCCTGCCCACCCGGGTCCTGTTTATAAGCCTCCAGAGACATCAAATCAGCTGGCCTACATGCAGCCACCAAATACTGGTTACTGAAGTGTCTGTGAGATCAGTCATTGTTGGATTGTGGAGGTTGATGCGCTTCCGTGAGGCAGTAAAGTTGTGTCTGATTTTAAGTGGGTTGTACAAGACTTGCTGTTGTCAGGGTTATTACCATTTTCCATTTTAGATTTGTTTTGTTTCTTTCAGTATTTTTCAGTATTTGGGAAAATTAATTCTGGAATTGTAAATAAAACTAAAATTACCTTTAAAGTTTTACAAGAAAATATAATTTCAGTCTTTCTATTTTATACAAGCAATAAGTGAAAATGTCAGTATTAATTATTTTAGTATTTTTTAGTACTGTAATGATGTAAATGTATACAAAAAACTAATATCTAACCATGCCTGTTTTTTGTGTGTGTTTTGTTACTTGATATTATTTTGTTATAGTCAATGCAATTCTGCTATTGAGTTTTCTTATTGTCTTTAACAGTGCAACACATATATAAGTGTATTGGTTTTTACATTTAAAATGGCGGTGACAGTTTCTATTTAAAAAAGTGTCAACAATTTTTCCACTTTTTTTTTCCTTTTGAGAGTCTCATATGTAACCACATCTGAAAAACAACAGTGTTAGAAAATTTCCACAATTACGTCATGAGTGCCACTGACTTTCTATAGCATAAAGTTTAAATACACATTCTCACTTTTAAGCACAGAATGGCTTGTAAAGGATGGAAAAGTATTAAATTTGTAATAAAAATAAACAAAAAACAACCTTTAATAAAAAAAAAATGGAAACACCACTTTCATTTGCAGTTCATTTTTTTAGATTGTGTTATATATTTTTGTTTTTTGAGATGCAGTGTGTTTAACTTCTATAAATTGGGTAAATGTTTAACTGGTGTTTTATGTGTTAAAAAATTGTCAAACTTGCTAAAGACTTGCTTTTATGCTGTTTGGTGCACTTGTTGCACTTTAAATGTATATAGTGCCACCTACTGGTGAAATAAAAGCATTATAAAGCAATATAATTTAAATACTGCCATTTATTAGTAACACAGCACATGAGCATGAATGACACAAAGTCTAGAAGGTGGCTGATTCACTATGAAAAGTTAGAAATGTCTGTCTCTCTTCATCTTAGCCACCTACTCTTTTCTACTTTCACATCTCAGATGAGCATATGTGAAGTTCATTGAAAACGAATAGATCAAAAAATTAATTCATGAACTTCTAAGGACATGGGGGGTGAAAGAGATTTAACTAGCAGTAAAAATTGTCCAGAATTTGGAATTGCCCACAAAAAGAAATGCAACAAATTAAGGCATGATCAGACAATTAAAATTTGAAATTACATTCAAAAACAATCTCATAATGTTTCATAGTCCCGATATTTCAGTAAAGGTATTTGAATGACTATAAAAGTTGACTTAACCCCATAAAGCCATTCTCCTGGTTTTATAGGAGCACAAACATAGATATAAACATTTATGTTGGAGCACAAACATAGATATACCGTGAGGTCAATAAGTATTTGAAGTTCTCTTACTTAGAAATCATGGAGGGGTCTACAATTTTCAGCATAGGTGCATTTCCACTGTAAGAGACAGAATCTAAAAAGAAATCCGGAAATCACATTGTATGATTTTCTAACAATTTATTTGGGACTGTGTCAAACAAGTATTTGATCACTTGCTAATCAGCCAGGTTTCTGACCCTTAAAGACCTGTTATTTTGCTTTTAAATAGTCCAGCTACACTCTGCTCATTCTAAATTAGTAGCGCCTGTTTGAGGCCGTTAGCTTTCATAAAGACACATGGGTAAAACCAAAGAGCTGTCAAAAGACACAAGAGACAAAATTGTAGACCTTCACAAAGCTGGAAAGGGCTACGGAGCAATTGCCTAGCAAATTGGTGAAAAAAGAACAACTGTTGGAGAAAATGGAATAGGCTATTGATGACTGTCATTGTCCTTCAGACTGGGGCCCCACAGAAAATCTCTCCTCTTGGGTTATCAATAATGCTAAAAATGGTGAAGAATCAGCCCAGAACTACACGGGAGGAGCTGGTCAATGCCATTGAGAGAGCTGGGACCATCGTTTCCAAGGCTACTATCAGTGAAGCATGGGGCCGGAAGCATCATTGAAACTTTTGTTTTCAAAAGATTTGTGATGTATTTTAGGAACAAATCACAAACGAACTCTGATTGCAGCCTATTGGTTAATTTAACAAGTTTGTGACTTAAACAGTTGCTTTTCATCTTTTGCTTTCGTTTCTTCTGCAGGGTTTGCGTGCAATTGACATGACAAAAACAGGAAACACTGTCTTTTGTTCTTTGGACGACCACAAGCCAATTTGCTTATAGCATAGGCAACAAGAGAAGGTAGTGAGGTATAACAGGTATTAGAAGAGCGGTCCGATGGCGTCTACCTTAGTAGTTCTTTTGCTCTTGTCTGCAGGTTTATTCACTGTAAAAGCCGGTAAGTTCCAAAAATCTAAAGAGACACTTTACATTTGGTTTTGAACAGTTTACCAATAGCCTTTTATTCAGCACTTCGATTCATGATGTTAATGTTATGAAGTACGATCTCTTTAATCTGATCTTTTATTATGGTCTTTTATGGGTCGCATTTCTACTGTTCTGTCAGGTATTACTGACGACTGTACGAGCTACTACACCATCAATAAAGAGTACAAGGAAGGGTTTAAATGCTTTTTTCAGCACTGCTGTGGAAACTGCGATAGAGTCTCTTCAACGCCTCTGCGATACGTAAGGACTTTTATGTAATTTCTTTATTAATAAAAGTGTTCATTAGATGTTTTAATACATATCATACGATCTTTTATTTCTGAACACAAAAGACACAACTTTTGAAGAACAACATGGTAATTTTCAAAATAGGGTTAATGCTTTAATTTCACTTAAAGGGGATAGTTTCCCCAAAAAATGAAAAAGGGGGAAAAAAGAAAGAAAATGATATGGAAAGACTACACTGTAAAGAAAAAGTTGAGCCAACTTAAAATTTGATGGCAATTCTCAACTCACAGGAAAATTTGCGAAAATTCAAAGATCTGCTCATACTCTTTACCCTAAACTTTTGAGTTGGCTCAACTAAAAAAATAAGTAAAGAATAAAAGTAAAAAAAATGGTTGTCCTTAAATTGAAATGAATACAGTAAAATAAAACGGTTCAAAAGTTGCAAAAGAAGCCGTTTTGTACAGCTAAAATGAATATGTTTGTTACAGGCTACATGTGTAAGAGACTGTAGACTGTTTAATTTAGTAAATTCAAATATTTGAATAAATGAAGTGGTAGGGAATAACATTTAATATTTTGTTCATTCCATGCTCTTTAGCATCTATATATACACACTAGAAGATGCTAAAGAGCATTTTTAAAGTTTGTTGCTTTATCTGTCTGACAGAGGAAACAGTGACGCACTCATCATTGACCTTGGAACACTGGGTTTTGGAATACTGTTCCATATTTTTGTGGTTGTCATCTGCTGCCCCTGCTGCTGCATTTATGAAATCTGCAGAAGATGCAGACGTAAGTGTTTTAGTAAATATTTAAATGTACTGGCCTTCCAAAATGTAGATTGGTTTGTTTCTTCAAGAGAACAGATTTGATCAAGTTTAGAATTACATCACATGCTCACCAATGAATCCTCTTCAGTGAATGGGTGCCGTAAGACTTAGGGGGCAAACAGCTGATAAAAACCATTACAATAACCCACACCCCTCCAATTGGTCAATAAATGTCTTGTGAAAAAAAGTTTAAAAAACTAAACAAAAAATAAAACATTAAAAGCGTTTTAACTTTACATTGACCACATCACTCGTGGTCAAAATATTGCTTTCTCCAGTAAGAAATGGACTTCTGTAGGTGCCTCTGTATTTTACAGTCCTGTTACTCAGGAAAGGATGGAAAGAATGTGACATGTGGCCAGGTATGGTTTCCCATACTAGGAATTTGTGCTCTGCATTTAACCCATCCAAGTGTACACACACAGCATTGAGAAGTGAACAACCACACAAACACTTGGAGCAGTGGGCATTGCTGCGGCGCAGTTGGGGGAACGGTGCATTGCTCAAGGATTTCACCTCATGGTATTGAAGGTGGAGAGAGTGCTGGTTACCCCACAACCTTTGGGTTACAAGTCCAACTCCCTACCCTTTAGGCCACGAATGCTTATTATAGTGGCAGTACAGTAGAGACAATTTTTTTTTAAGAGGTTTATATTTTCCACAATTAGCTCATAAACTTAAAGGGTCACAACACCCCCCTGTTTCAGAAGTACCTTTTCACACCTCTGATCTGAAAAACTTTCTGAAATGGGGCGTTGTTCACTGGGGGTAAGGGGTGGGAGTAGAGTGTGGAGACAAGGCGGAGACTACAGGGGAGTGACAATAAGTGAATACATTTTGCTAATTTGCACACCGACAATGTAAACACACACATGTTGGCAAGATGGACAGCGACACAGAGAGCAGCAGTTCCCAGAACAAAGTGAAAATTATACTGGTTTTTTACTCCCTCCACTTGATTGATGTAACTATTTGAATTTGTAGTAAATAAAAATATGTATTTGCATAGTTTCTCTGCTTCCTAAACTTCAAACCTAAAAACATTAATTTGGTCCGGTGCATGCAGGAAGAACAGCAGTTATAATAGCATCATAATGAAAAACATGTAGCCAGAGATAAGCATTCAAAATCTGCAACCTTAAGAGGATTGAGCATTTCCAATTAAGGTAGGTCTGCTAGATTTTTCTTATTTTTAGGCCTATATTACTATTATTAGATTAAGCCTACTTCAATGGATAAAATACATTAATTTATTGCCTTGCATCATGCTGAGGACAATGAAGTGAAAAATGGTGGAAACAGTTGCAGATGTAAATTCAATATTTAAGTCGACTACGTCAATCCAATCAAGAGTTCAGTGAAAATGACAGCGCAACACTGTCACGAGACGCTGGTTAATAGCACAGAGAGAGAAATCCTCAGGGAAACTCCCCCGGAGAGAGTGAATAACAAGCTGGCCAGAGGACAAGAGGAATCAGGAGCAAAAAACACAAGCGGCGGAACTGACGAAGACAAAACAGGTTAGCGTACATTAAATAGTGTTGGATAACGAGCCACAGCTGGAACTAGTTAGCTTGTTACCCACACTCCGCCAAACCTGATGTTTTTTTTATCTGCTGTTTGGACTCTCGTTCTGTCGGCACCCATTCACTGCAGAAGATCTGCTGGTCAACATTGCTAAATTTATCAAAATCTAATCTGATGAAAAAACAAAAACAAACTCGTCTACATCTTGGAAGGCCTGAGTTGTTTTAATTTTTTTTTTGACGAATTGCTCCATTAATGGGGATTGTACAATATTTAAAGGGTTTGAGAAATTGAATTATAAATTAATTTATGTCTTGTTTTTTCCCCCATCTCACCTGTGGTAGGAGCGCAAGTTACTGCAGTCACAAATACAAATGTAATTCAGCAGCAGTCTGCAGTGCAGGGGGTCCAGTACCCACAATACCAACCAGAGCCGACTCAACCGGGTTACAGTCAGCCAGAGCAGATCGCACCATATCAGGGACAGCCATGTGCACCAGGACCCCCACCCTCATATCACGTGGCCGGTAAGAACACCTAGTTCTAGACAGGCTGAAACCATGTAGCAGTCTTTACTGTTACAGTCATTTTTTTTTACATTTTTGTTTCCAGCAAGTACAGAATATCCCACTAGTCAGACTGCATATGACAAAGGCCAGGCCATGTACCCCATGCAGCCGCCTGTTCAGTCGACTCCCGTTTATACGCCTTCAGAGACCCTGACACCGGCCTACACTCCTGCCGACGTGAAGCCACCAAAGACCGGTTACTGAAGCGCAACTGTCTGTCAAATCATTAGTCACTGCTGGATTGTGGAGGTTGATGCACTTCCATGAGGCAGCAAGAGTGTGGATTGTACAAGACTATTGAATGTTGAATGCTGTATTCAGGGTTATAACTTTTCATTTTAGATCATTTTATCACTTTCAATATTTTCCGCTCTGTAACACACTGCGAAAATTCTGGCATTGTAAATAAAACTGAAAAGTTTTAGAAGAAAACATAACTTCAGTATTTCTATTTTATGCAAGCAATGAGCGAAAATCATTTTTAATGCAGTTTTAGATATTATTAGTGTTTTCTACTTTTAGTATTAATTATTCTAGTATTATTGATACGTGATGTAAATATACTCATAATAATAAAATCTACAATATTTCTGTATCAACAATGTTAAATGCACATGCTTGCTTTTAAGCACAGAATGGCTGTGAAGGCAGGAAAAAGGGTTAGATTTTTAATAAAACTTGGGAAACCATTTGCAGTTACTTTTTTCAAATTGTATTTTATTGTTTTAGTTGACAATATTTTTAAATGCAGTCTGCTTGTTAAACAGCTATACATTTGGTAAATGTTTAAATGTGTAACATAAATGTTACATTTTAAACACATTAAAGGATTATTTTAAACACGGTTTTACTAAATTCTTGCTTTATTAGCGTAACGGCATGGATTAGTTCTGAGCAAACGCACAGCTGAAAAGATTTTAAAACAAGAACCCGCTTTGGTGCAGAAAGAACAAAACTGATGAGGCTGAGGTGGCAGCTTGTATTGAACAGCAACTTCAAATCTCTGGCCAGAATAAGTGCATGTATAGATGGATTATCCAGGAGCATTATACGACTTGAGCCACATAAGACCAACAATGATCCAAAACTTTGGTAAAGTTGGGGTTGTCCTGCTAGAATAAGGCTAGATTCAGGAACAGAAAATAGCTGAAATGCAAAGTTGTTGCATGTTACCTTTGGCCCAAGCTGTGGAGAACCAAATGCAGTTTATAATGAGTCCAAAAAACAAACAGAAATTAAAATAATAATAAATCATACAGGCACCAAAAACATGTGACAACAAACACACACCCAGCAACAAAAGAACAAAGAACAGGGTGTCTAACAGGTGAGACCAATGAGATAACAACACACAGCTGCGGGTAATTATGGGTGATGGGAAATACATTTTTTCTGTCACTTCCCAAAGTGTCCAACAGATGTCACCTATAGTCTAACAAAAAAACTTGAATTTCAAAGGCTATTCAGTCTATTTGTACATTTACTCTATATAATATAATCTTTCGTATTCAGTTCTTTTTAAGTTGGTCAAGTTTACTTAGGCTTGGTTTTACTTGGGCTATTAAGAAAAGCCTAATTAAATCATATTTTTCAGCGCTGGTTTCCCTTTGAATATCAGGGAATGATACTTGCCTTTATTTTTTATTTCTGTTAGTTGATATTCTTTAGTTTCAGTAAATAATTTAAATAAATGAATAGCAACGAGTGTTACAAAATAGCAGAATGGCTGTGAAGGCAGAATAAAAGGTTACATTTTAATAAATTAAAGAATTGGGGAAACCACTTTCATTTCGCCTTCTGGTGAAATAAAATTCTTACTAATCACCTAATTGTAATAGAGCACTTCTTATATTTTAGCCTTTTTATGCATTTTGTGTTGTTTTTCCATAAATTAGTAGAGAAACCACATTTTACTTATACAGGCTGTTCATTTTATAAACCAGGCTGCCCCACCGTGGGCACGGATGTCACCGTACCCTTGATACCCCTGGTGACTCGGTTGGAGGCCTGGTTACAGCTCCCCGACCCGTCGCGGTGGTTGATACGGACGGTACACCTCGGCTATGCGATTCAATTCGCCAGGCGCCCGCCCAGGTACAGAGGCATTCTTTATACCCGTGTTCACTCGGACACGGATGCCACTGTCCTCCATGTGGAGGTTGCTGTCCTAATGGCGAAGGACGCAATCGAGCCTGTCCCTCCAGCCGAGATGAGGTCTGGGTTTTGCAGTCCCTACTTCATCGTGTCCAAAAAGAGCGGTGGGCTG
>JAUYWG010000060.1:2744014-2768073 GCA_034779775.1 Enteromius afrohamiltoni | reverse complement strand
CTAATAAAACAAGCTTGTGCGGACTGACCACACGGAGGGTATAAGTTAACCTCGTGAAATATATTGATTGTGAAAGTTAGAAATTGATCGCTGGAAATAACTTTTTTCTTTCAAACCATTTGCTGCAGCTCTCTACAACACATATTTTCCGTTTAATCCAATATGTTTTGATATGTCAGAATATTCAGCAGCAGTAACAGCTTTGCATGCTCTGGCGCTAACATCAACTTGAAATTATTAAATTATTGCACATTATCAGAATAAAGTTTCTTAACTATTTAATGCTCCCATAGCGTTTGAAACAGGACATAATTGTGTACTATTTTTACACACTAGAGGCTTTTAAATGATCTGTGTAGCCAAAATATGTGTGTTAGAGAACAAATGGTTAATGTTTGAATCTTTAAAATCGGCCCATCAGAAAAGCAGTTCTAGGCTATGAAATATAGTTTGCGCTGTTTGATTAAATAAAACTACAGAGGAGTCAAGTATTAAATAAGCAAAAAAAATGATGGCCATTTTCGAACGTGATGCTAACGGTCTAATCCAATTCAATGGTCTATGCTAAGCTACAGCTAAAAGCGCAGACCCAGAGATCGTCTGAATGGATTCAAAAACAGTAAAAGTCAACTGTTTAACTGTTGGAAAACAACAAAAATTTTATCAAAAATAGTGGAGTGTTCCTTTATTATTCACTCGTAAAGAAAGTTACTTGCTGCCACCTACTGGTATAAAAACGGTACAACTACAGACAAGTGGAGTAATTAATAAGAGTGTAAATAGTGGTTACATAATTTACATTATTTAATAACTTTTTTGTTGTTTTGTGTCCCTGGAATTTAATTTGGGTCTGAACGGGTTAAGAAGTGGGGAAAAAACAACATAGAGGGGTGGAGGCTAGCGAGGGAGAGAGGCTCTGCTCAGGAAACATATGGAACAAATCTTCAGGTTGGCCTGATCTGCTGCTGCCACGTCTTGCATACCGGCGTCTCCAAAAAAACTCACAACAGGTTTGGATCATTTAGAATCTCTGAGCCCCAGAAAACACCTGAGGGATTCGGACACACAGATCTGAAATGCTTTGAAGCTACACCAATGCATCACAATTAGTGTAAACCCTCAGATGTGAACAATTCTGCAGTTTCCACTTCTGTGATGAATCAATCATTATTACGTATCTGATGTTATCGGATATTATTACAGTTTGATCCCTCAGATTAATCAAACTTGTTCTTCGATGTTAATGTGTTTTTTTATTTATTTTGAGCTAGTTATTGGTCTTGGGGCCATGAAGATGAACTGTTGTGTAAAGTTTACTACGAAGAACTGAATCTAGGTCTACTTAGATATGTCTTAAACACACCTTGTGTACCCCCGGCCCATTTCAATTTCCCTTCAAAGTAAATACCTTTGAACTAAGACAGAAAACAACCACCCAGCTTGTTTTTATCAGAGAGCCACCAGACGACTTACCTCCTCTGGAACAGTTTCCATAAAATCTTTAAAACTCAGTTTTGTTGAGACACACTTTTACGAATTCTGGGTTTTCCAAACTTTCAAATGGTCCATAAAATATAACTCGCGGTACTTGCATGCAGGCATAACAATGACAAATGGTGTTTGGACCAAGACTACTTTTGCGTATGTCAAGATCGAGACAATTAACTGGAAAAATATTGCATATTCACCACATCGAACCTTCCTCAGTGCTTCAACTGTATAAGCTAACTTTAAATACAACTTATTAGAATCTCTATAGAATTAAACACCCAGTATCAAGCTCAACAGGTATTGAAGCATTGCATTGAAACTCAAATGTGATAGCGAACATGTATATTCAATTCCTTTAATGAAAGCACAAGTGTGACAATTAAAAATTTCCCAGAAGCAATAGCCGTTGCTAAAGAGCAATGCTTGGGTAGATTGCACGCAATTGCTCATCTTTCCCAAGTCTGGATGTTATTCTAAAGTCATATATTTACAAAAAGCCAAACTGAAGTTTATCAAAGACTGAAAAATACGGCTTCCCAACACAATAAAGCTTTTATTTCACTCAGTTTTCACCCCCTTCCTCACAAAAATGGCCCAAAAGAACCTCTTGGGATCGCAATCCTGACTGCTCTTTTTACTGTCAACCCGCAGTAGCGTTCATGCTGCAGAGACTTCTCAGCTCCTGCCATGTGGGCAGCAGCAAAAACAAATCTTCCAGCTGACAGAATGAGTGCTGAGAGTCAGTCTAGCCAACTCTGAAGAACCCCCCAAAAAAAAACACCACTCCGTAGACCAGTCATGAGAGACCGTCTGTGGTTTAACTCCGATACAGTACAAGCATTGGAAAAAGTAGTCATGTTGCAGAAGGCCTCCATAAAGTGAGCTAGAAATGTCTAAACCAATTAAGTTGAACCCACTTAATTATCGCCAGTGCATTTCAGGCCAGTTTTGCCGACTATCGTCTTCCTTCTCACTTAATAAATAATCTTTGAGGAACACTGGCTAGCTCTGGTTTTCATTTGTTATGTACATACCGTATACAGCATAATATTTATTAGAGACAGACAGAGTTAATGTAACACTTTAACATCAGCCGCAATAGCGCAACACCTGTTATGAGTCTGGCCTGGGTTAAATTTTTACTGTCCACATGCAATAATGTGGACTGGATACTAGGCCATTCCTTCCAGAACTATGTCTGGAAACTTCAATCTCACCTCAACGCAACAAAAGGGGAAAAGAAAAATCAGATGAGACCACGAGGCTTTACTGAGGTCACCGAACACATGCAACCAAACGCTTCCAGAATCATTTCCACGGTAAAAGAGGCAGATCTCAATCTCTCCCCAAACGCCTGCTGCTGCTGCGGGGGAAACCACAGAGTAATCATTCACGCTCGTCCCAGGAGAAAAACGTTTCCCCGCTTTAGGCAACGTCGTCCGAAGGGGTCCCCTGCTGCTGGGTTTCATCTTGGGCGCTCGGTGTTCACAATTTCACTCGGCCTCCCACTGAGAGAAAAACGACCCCGCAGGTATGACATCATCATTTTAAAGATCGTACACTAACCAAATCAGGATAGTTAGTTATATACTTGTGAGGTTTTATATAGTTCAAAATCACGCCTGCTTTCAGCATGACTATAAATAAAGGTATATTCATATTTCTCCTAAATGTAAGCAAGATACAAGCTCAATTTAGTACATTTAAAATATTTCATATACCTAAAACGAAGTATGAGAAGTAAAAGTTCATTACAGAATTGAAAAAATGTGCTTTACCAGACAAACAAGTCTGGTAAAGTTCTCACATTCAAAAAGACGTTTTCAGCTATGAAAGTGATTATACATCGATTGATTCCTGAAAACGAACTTCATGTTATTCAATCATAGCCAGCACGTCAAAGTTCTGCGTAAGACTACAGAGAGAACCTCGGACATACTGAGCAGTTACAGTAGTTAAAATAGATTTTAAAAATTGAACTCAATGTGTTTTTTGGATCACTTTTCTAGCTGCATTGCCAGCTCATAACTACATTTTTTAAGTGTAGGAGAATATGACATCAAATAATAATAATCCACGAAGAGTTCTTTCATATTGCAAGGGTGTGTCCGCCTCTCCAAAATGGTTGTTTGTGTTTAGAAGTAAAACATAAATACCTATTAATAATAGCTTAGTCAACCACCTTCAGGAAAAACCCTGCTGAGATAACTGATCCCAGACATTACAACAGAAGAGAACGCTAAACAAATATCAACATTTACAGAAAATTTGTCATATTTCCCAAAGTATGTGCAATTAGAGGTGTTTAGTCCTCTGAGAGCACCAAACGGCTTGAGCAGAGCAAAAAGAGTGAAACTTCTTGTTGAAGTCTTGAAACCTCATTTTGGATTATTGCAGCTGTAATCGCTTTCTATTCCTGTTTTTTACATTCAAGAGCATTGTAATAAAATACTGAAAACTACTATAGGCTATTGATTATTTTAGACTGTTAAGGCAATAGCAGTGTTTCCATTCCGCTTCCAAAAACACACCCAATGGAAAACGTCAATTTCGCAAAAAGTCCTATATTATCATTAGAAGTTTTTACGTTACGTTACGTTTCGGCAATTCGAAAAAACTGAAAAAATTCAAAGCTTTTGCACATTTACAGGTGACATGGCATATGTCAAATTATTTTTCCATGAATATAGCCAAAATCCATTGCCACAAATTAACGCAAGAGGGAAAATTTATGTTAACGTCGGTTAATCTGTCATTTTGCAATACACTTTTAGCAACATTTAAAAATCTTTGCCGAATTTTTACGCAAATATAATGGAAACCTGCCTAATGTTATCTTATGTTAGGAGCTGCAATGAACGAAGTTTAACATTAGCATTCCTGATAACATTGATAACAAAATTCGTGTTTGTGTCTGTTCCAAACAGATTAAAAGGAAATACCATGACGCCATCACACATCTTCACAATACTGTCTCTGCTTTTGCTTTCTGGAGTTCTGGTACTTTCTCAAGACAATGAAGTTGAGTATTCGGATTATGACACAGATGACTCCTCGCCTGAAGTTCCTTCCGTACCTCGACAACATGATTACGACTCCCTGCTAATGTATTCGTACGAATGTGCCAGGGAGTGTTTCTGCCCCTCGGCCTATCCTATTGCCATGTATTGCAACCACCGAAACCTCAAGGCGATTCCCAACATCCCTAGACACATCCGTCATTTGTACATACAGCATAACGACATAGAAGAGATAACATCAAAGCCTTTCATTAATGCCACATCCCTGAGGGAAATCAACCTCAGCTACAACAAGATCCAATCCTCTAAGGTGGATAAGGACGTTTTTAGCGTACTCAAACAACTCATTCAGTTACACCTTGAGCATAATAATTTGGAAGACATTCCTTCTCCTCTGCCCAAAACTCTTAAGAGGCTTAATCTGGGCTTTAATACAATTTCAAAGATACCAGCTGACGCCACACGCGAGCTTACGAAACTTACAGTGCTGGATTTGTGCAGCAACAGACTAACAGATGCGGGTATTAAAGGAAAGGTCCTATCTGGCATGAAGAGCCTCATGCAAATCAACATGTGCAACAATAAGCTCAAGTCCATGCCAGCAGACCTTCCAGAATCGATCCAGCAGATATCGCTGGAAAACAACTCAATCGCCTCCATTCCAGAGGGCTACTTTAAGAAGACTCCTAATCTTGTGTCCCTTCGCATGCCGCACAATAAACTCAGATCCGTTGCATACAGTGCCTTTAACCTTTCCAAACTGATGGAGCTCCATTTGGGCCATAACCAGCTCTCCAAACCGTTTTTTGTTCCCAGTGCCTTGGAACATCTTTATCTAAACCACAATGACTTTAAAGGTAGGATTGAACTTAAAGGCTGTTAACCGCATTCTTCATTTTCTCTAATAACGAGATATGTCTTTTTGCAGATCTGAACATCTCTCAGTTGTGTCCATCACTGGATCTTGGCAACCTTAACAAGCTGACCTACATACGTCTCGACAACAATAAGCTGAGAGGACCAGTGGACTACTACGCTTACAGATGTTTCCCAAGGCTGATAATGATATTTTACGGGAACCAAAGGAAGGATGATGGAGAGGACTCTGAAACAAAAAAATATGAAAAACCCCAACGACCAAAGGCAACAAGGCTATCGACTCGATAGATTAGATTACATATATTAGTAAACATTCAGTTCACTGCTGCTTGATTTATTTGATTTTCTGCTTGCATGGTAATTTGCAAGATGTGGGCCAAACTGAATTGCTATGTATGGGAAGTTCTGGTTTAAAGTTTGCTTTTGTTTTGCACAGTGTCACTTTTCTCTCCATAAATACAATATTAATCATTTATCTACGCTAATACACTGCATGTGAATTGTAATAAATAATAAAGCTACTCTTTTTTTCTGGTGAAATTACTGTAAAACGCTACTGAAGCTAGAAAAGTATAAGGATCCAACATAAAGCAAATATAGCAATGCTCCTGCATGCAAATATAATGACAGCCCATTCGTTTAATGAAATAAAATGAACCTTTTGCCTCTCGTGAAAAGTCATGGATTTTTTTATTTTGGATGGATTTATTCAAAACAAAGTGTATGCGTGTGTCTTTACAAAAGCAGCACAGAGACCCACTGCAGAAATGTGCGTGACGTGGCTGGAATAAGCACAAGTATCGACTAAAGCGGTTGCAATTTATCTAATATCAGAGGCGGCCTGCACTGCAGACATGTGCAGTGTGAACGGTCTAAGCATTAAAGGCAGGGAAAGCCACTTATACTCAAGAGTGACCCACGTATTAAGTGTTTCTTGGAGGTTATAATAAATTGAAGAATAATCATACGAAATTGTACATATGCCATATATCCTGTAAATGTGAAAAAATAAATAAAAAATACATTGCAGTTTTGCGAAATTGATTTGTGATAAACAGGAGTTTTTGCCAAATTGATGTGTTTTCGTGTATTAGGCGTATGTTCAATTGTACATTTTAATTTGCGCAATTTGAAGTGTAATGGAAATGCGGCTTACGTGACATCGGTTCAACTTTAAATATATAATAGCTTTCAGAATACTATAAAACGAATCTTTATTTAACCATTTCTTCTCTTCCATGTCCTCCTCCGCTGCGTGTTCATGTGTGTGGTGTAGTGTTGCTATTGTGAACGCACGTCGAAGTCTGCCATGGAAGACAAGAAATTGTTGAATAAAGTCACAATTTTTGCGCGCAGTATTCTCGTAGCTTCAGAAAATAACGCATCGATTGACGCACTGATGTCACATGGACTGTATCAACGATGTTCTTACTACCTTTCTGGGTCCTGAATGCGTTGGGATCCTTGCTGTCTAAAATCTCTTTCTCTCTAAAATCTCATTTAAATGAAGGTCTTCCAGGTTTGGAATTACCTGAGGGTGAGTAATTAAAGAAAGAATTTTCATTTTGAAACTATTCCATGGTTAAACCAATTAATTATGAAAATATGTATTTTTGCACCTTCTTATACAGCAGTTTTTTAGTGTAGTGGACATATGTTTAAATATTTGGAAACCTCCAAATCAAGCCATGTGGTGAAGAAACCACCCTGACGGGGAAATTAACCACAGAGGATCAACAGTGTAAAAACATTTCTAAGTATCTGGCACTTTTCCTAGTACAGTAACTTTTTACAGGTTGGCATAATTGTTAACACACCTGTCATGTTATTCATCCTCCATTTCCATCTTAGATGTTTATTTCGAGGGGCCGAGGGGCCTTTCGTCTTGTCTTAAGGTGCAAAAACAAATCACTCACATGTTTCCATTTAAACATGTTTTTCTTCACTTTAATCTTTAAGTGTCTGTTTTATAGAGGGGCCCTGTTGCACTTTTCTGATCCATTTTATTTGGTTTTAATGAAATGTATCTAGGCAAACTCGTATATTACGCAAACAAACTTAAAATGTTTAATCACAGTTGGGATACATAGAAATGAATTTGGACATGATCCCCCACTGTCCGTCTATTATCTAGTTGCAGATTCCTGCAAAACAAATCAAGCTACTCTTTCTTTTACTAGTGAACGTACTATAAAATGCTACCAAAACTGGATCCAACTTTAAAATGAGGGTCGTTTGCATTTCTGTTGCTTCTCTGAGAGAAATAAAGATTTATTAGAAAAGCACACAATGAAAGATGAGCCTAACATGCCTCAATACTCCAAGAGATCAGCACGTATAAAATTCTGAGCTACAAAGCAAAACTAACAATCCTTTTCATTGCCTTCTGCCCTGTTTTACGAACTGCTTTTTTTTTTTTTTTCCAGTGGACCACAAACATGGCCAAACCCTGCAGGCGACGCAGTGGTCTGATCAGCTCAGATGGGAATGCGAAGGGTTAAGGTCTGTTCCATAAACTCCCACTTAAGGATCTCCTCTGGCAGCCTGTGGTGGGGCTTAAAATCCTGATTTGACAGATCACATTTTACTCACAGGCACGAAGAAAAAAGCCAACCACTGCCTGCAACGCGCTTCTGCTCTTTAACGTGGCAGAACACATCCCGGAGTCTTTAGATACGATGGGGACGAGGCTGCGAATGCTCGTAGCAGCAGTCATATTTGCATCATGGGTGCTCTCAGCATCTGGTGCACACTATCACACTCACAGGCATCACCGACTGGAGGATGTAGCACTTACTGAGGAGATCGATGTAAGGGCACAGAGGACTAAGGTAAAGTTTTAAATGTATTTTTATTCTGTGATTAATTGTTATTTCAGGGCTGACATAGCAGGGTTTTTTTAGAAATGGGACCTGCTTGTCCAATTTATATATGCTTTTTAAAATTTTGGGTAATTTATTTGCTATAAAATATTGAAATATTGATATTATTAGCTTAATTGAACCACTAAATCATCTATGACATTAAATGCAATATGTAAAATTAACAGTTATATCATCTTCAGTAAATAAATACTATATGTATGTATATATATATATATATGTGTGTGTGTGTGTGTGTACTGTGTATATATAGATATAAACATGTAATATATTATATACAAACTAAACTACTAAGATTACTAAACTTTAAAGATTAATTTATTATTTATATTACTTAAAAAGGTGTGTGTGTGTGTGTGTATATATATATATATATATATATATATATGCGTGTGTGTGTGTTTTTAAAAAAGTGTGTGTGTACTGTTACATGTAAATAATTTTTAAACATTAAAAATTATTTACATTATTTACATTTACACATTAATGAACAAACATGTTTATTAAAATTTCCAGGAAGCCAAGTTCATTTTAAAAAGTAAATTATACCCCACATTTACACATCTACTTATGTTTCATTACCACCAAAAAAACCACAGATAACTTCCGTACACTGATGGTTTTATACCGTAGTTTTGTTCAAATCAACACAGCTCAACAGCTCCCCGGCTCTGTGTGTGGAAGCTCTCTGATTAGTCAGCAATCTGTTCTGGAGGAGTTCCCTCAGGCTCAAATTCTCCCACCCACAGCTTCACGCTAACTCAAGGGGTCAGACACTGTCAGGGTGATTTAACAGTTGCCTGAAGACACACAGGTCCAAACAGATGCTCGTCTCAACAAGCCAAAAGAGATAACAGTTATTCATGAACAGGAAGAGGTAGTTTACTCAAAAAAAAAGTTGTCATTGTATTCTCGCCCTCATGTTATTAGAAACCCTCATGTTATGACTTTCTTTCATCCATGAAAGCATAAAAGATGTTTTCCATGCATCTGTAATAAAAGCTTCCGATCTTTAAAAAGAATGCAAACATGCTTAAAAAGTGCCATTAATATACCCTTACAGCTCAAGTGCTTCCTTTCATCTTCTGATGCAATACAAGAGTTTTCCGTGACGAAACGATACAAAGTCATTATTCAGAAAAAAACAAGCATGTTTTTTAATGTTACTGCATGATCCAGATGCAATGGGAAGCAGTTCACTGGAGGGGAATACTGTCAGTAAATCAAATGTCTTTTTTCACGTAAAGCTCTCAAAGTTGCTCCAATAGGCTTAAAAACGCACTCTTTTTATTATTTTTTTGACAACTTTAGTTATTCTTTATTGTATCTGAATACACAAGACTCTGTCAGAAGAAAGCCATACAGGTATGGAAGCTCTTTTTCATTAATGAATAAAAATTAAACAGGTAATATACTGCTAATTTGGACTTTTCTTGACTTTTTTGTAGTTCTGAAGTCAGAACTGTGTGATATAGACTCTAAATTTATAATTCTATAAATTCTATTTAATTCTCAAGTTTTTATGTCTCGCTATGTTTGGAAAAAAACCCAGAAAAAGTATTTTTTCCCTCTGAAATTTATCCCGCACAATTTTAATAAATGTCATCAGAATTGTGAGGAAAAAAGTCAGAACTGCAACATATAACCATGCCACTGCTAGAAAAAAGTCAAACTTAGCTATTTTATTTTGTGGCGGAAACACGCTTCCATGTACAGGTTTGCATACTGAATAAAATATATAAAAAAATAACACAAAAAACGTTTTCTCTCACAATTCTGACATCTTTTTGCATTTAAGACAGTTGTGAGAAGGAAAAAGACTGATATTTTCACAGAATTCCAATTATATCTCACAACTCTGACTGTATTTCTCATAATTTTCTCATAAGTTAATATGTCATAATTCCAATGGAATTGCACGTTTAAATCTCGCAATTCTAAGAAAAAGATTTGGAATCGAGAAAAGAAGGCAGAACTGTGAGATAAAAGCCACAATTACCTTTTTTCAAAAAAAACTGTATTCACTGGCGGAAACAGGTTTCCATAGGTTTGAAACAACATTAAAAGAAAATGTATCTTTGAGTGAATTTTTTGTTTGGCATCAATGCAACGGCTGGGAAGTAGCGCTGCAGGATATATCCTTTGCGAAAGTCTTGTACATCTCGTCGCTAAAGCTGGTTCTGTTATTAGAAATTAATCTCCATCACATGATTTCAGACGGAGCGGCATTTTAGACCTAGTGCCATAGTTCACTGACAAGCTAAGCAATATCGAGATTATTATTGCATGTGATTTATCTGTGTTTATGCATGCGCATTTCGTAGCTTGTCAGTGAGCTACAGCTTTGTGTATTAAATGCCGCTCTATCTGAAAGCAGGTGACGGAGATTTATTACTAATCATAGAACTGGCTTTAATGACAAGATGCTACCAAATGCAATATATCGTGCAGCCATATGGGGAGGTATTTATTTTTCAATTCTTGTGGAAAAAACTAATGAAGCCATTTTGCAGAGAGCGACAGACGACAACTATGCCCTTCTGCCTGCCGACGCCCCCGATGACTCTGGTCCAATACAACCTGGAGGAGACCCTTCAGGTATAAACAACTGATGCTAGGGCCAGATAATATATTGCACGATATATTCATGCGCATCTCGTTAGTAAAGCCAGTTCTTTGATTAGTGGTAAATCTCCATCAGCTGTCTTCAAATTAAGCCGTAGGTCACTGACAAGCCACGCAATACCGCGTTCATTATGACGAGATGCACGTGGATATATTGTGAGATATATTGCCCTGCCCTTACTGATGCCTGTTCAACTGTCGAGTGATGGGCTCTTTTTATAAACCACACGTTGCTCACAAGAGCCTTTATTTGTTTGTGAGAATGGTAAAGAAGCAATGTGTGTCTACCCACCTAGTTTCATTAACTTGCTTGTACATGTTCCAGACCTTCCAACTTGTCTACTGTGTGTGTGTCTGACTGGATCCGTCTACTGCGAGGAGGTTGACCCAGATATGACATCAGTGCCTGCTCTGCCAAAGGAGACAAACTACCTCTACGCTCGCTACAACAAGATAAAAAAGATAACAGCCAAAGATTTCGGAGATATCGGTGAGTTCTTCCTGACTTGACTTGCTCTGGCATTCTCATTGACCGGCCTTTTCTGTTGGGGGAACAAATGCAATTCTTGTGGACAGGATAAGAGATTACCCCAAAGGAGAGGAGGAGGCAAACAGCTGCTTCCTCTCAGAAACGACCCAGAATCCATTTCACCCAAAAGACTTCCAAATGTTAAGGGCCATGATATACAAACCACAATGTGATCGCAAGAGATTACGAGATCTTCCGTTGCGTAAAGACATTGATCACGTTTCTGCACCACAACATCCTTCAAAACATGCGTGTTGACTAAAACTTGCACATGTGGTAATCTACTTTTTGCAGCAGTGCATCGTGGGTATAATAGTTGCATTCAGGAGCTTCTTTCGTAGCCAAATTGTCCAGCTGTCTTACATACATTGCTAACCTTCACATTATAAGTTTAACTTCTTCTGTCCGTTTCCATTCATCAACTATAGTGACTTTGAAGAGAATCGACTTCACTGGAAACATCATTTCTGAGATCGAAGACGGTGCGTTTGCTAAGCTTACCATGCTAGAGGAGCTCTCGCTAGCTGAAAACCTGCTGGTCAAGTTACCAATACTACCAGCGAAATTAGTGTCCTTCAATGCGAACCACAACAAACTGAGGACCAAAGGAGTCAAGGCAAATGCTTTCAAGGTAAAGAACCACAAATTACACTACCTGTATGAAAACACTACTTCCCAACCCACAACTTTTAGTTTTTGGGCTTGCTACTTAGTATAGATGTTTTAAAGTAACTTAATTTCTAGAAAGAATACCTTTCCGAATTTAATTAAGTCAAAAAATTCTGCCAAAATCCATTCGCTCTCAAAATTCGGAATTTTGATCATCTCTGCTTCCAGAAATTAAGTAAACTGTCACATCTGTATCTCGCTCACAATGAGCTGGAGGCCGTCCCTCTCATTCCAGAGACTGTCCGCACACTTCACCTTCAGGTTAGAAAGCGGTTTTGCTTCAAACAAAAATCACATCCAAAAATGATTACAAAAGCCACAGTGTCCTGAAGGGATTGTAAAGCTCATTTTTTTGCTGTGTTTTCAGAACAATAACATTTCAAGCGTGACCGTGGACACCTTCTGCAAAGGTAACAACACGTACTACATCCGTCCCAACATGAACGAGATCCGTATGGACGGAAATCCCGTCATCCTCGGGCAGTACCCCACCAGTTTCATATGCCTGCAATCTCTGCCAATTGGGCGATACCAATGAAAATGGGATCAAAGGTACTCAAGAGCGAGAGTCCTCAAAACCGAGAAGCAAAAGTCATTCAATCTCCTGGTGCCTGAGTGTACAAAAAGTTAATTCCAAGAGAATCTGTATTATATATCTAATTATGTAACAGCTGCCCAAACACTTAGATTTCCTTTTGATATTGACTTTGTAGATGAACCTAAACCACAAGCCTTTGAAAGAATAACTTTATATCCATTGTAAATAACCACCGGAGGCTACTGCTTTGGTAAAATGTGAGATCAACAGCTGCAGTCAAGCTTCTAGTATTCCTCAGAACTCTGTGAATTTCTGACACTTTCTAGTACTGTTAAAATGCCTTACTTTGGCAGAATTTAAGATGCCTGCTAAGTTAAACAGAGGGCGAGGAACTCATTCCAAGTTCCTGTCACTGTTCTTTCCCAGCTGACTTTTACTTTTATATTTTGAATATTATTTATATGCTAAATTTGTAATTACTACCTATGTGTGAATTAAACATGAATAGACTGTACAGGAAAACATTGTATGAAATCAACATGTAATGTTCACTTTAGTTGTTCAAATACACTTTTTTTTTTCTAAAACCCTGTGACTGGTTTGCTTTTATCTTTTATAACAACTATGCCAAACTGCAGTTAAAGAAAAAAAAAAAAGTAGTTCCAAATAGAGACCAAAACAACTGTCTGCAAATTGCAATCCAATCAAACCCAAAGATTGTGCATGCAGAAAGTTCTGGAAAAAGTGGGGTAATATTGTTCCATTTAACTGGCCAAATTGGCAGCCATTACAGCACAATGGTCCAAGCAAATAATGGAATGTTTTTCATACTGACTCGAAAGGCTTCATTCCCAAACTTTCACTGCCATCGAGTCATGGAATTTGTTCCCAATCTGGCATTTAGCAAACTTTCTCATAAGTCTTGTGATATGTGCATATTGGGGGAACTACGAAATAAAAACCTCACGAGAAGATAAATTAAATTGGAGAACTTAGTTATTCTAGGTGGAATCTTTGAAATGTCTGTTTTTCTCAAAGAAATTAAATAAATATAAGAAATCAAGTGTATTTGTTTTGGCTCGACATTGGTCTTAGTAATTATATTCCTTCTATAACATATTGCAACTTATCCAAGGTACCCCACAGCAAAGAAGCAAGAATAGCTTTCGTAGCAGCATTTTCAGGTGCTGTTTAGTATTGTGCCTGCTGCACAATTATAGTTCCTAGCCATATCGGCCCAGAAAATAAATCACAACTTAGATTTTCCGCCGGTCTTAGTATACAACATAACTACAGAAGAGTCAGGTTTTGAAGAGGAGAAATATGGAAACTCTTTGGTCCTTTTAAAGCGAGATGCTAATGGTCTAATCAGATTCAATGATCTATGCTAAGCTACAGCTAAAAGTGCTGTACCCAGACCCAGACATCGGCTGAATGGATTAGAAAATGGTAAAACTCAACTGTTTAACTGGAAAATGAGTCATTTCAAAAGCAGCGTTCCTTTAAAGTCCCCCTATAGTCAAAAATGTTCTTCCTTAAAACTCATGTTTGATGATCAAAATGACATAAATGTTTCTTTTTCCTTGTGAAAAGAATTTTCTCATACCTTGAAATATCTTGAATATACCCTTGCCTCATTTACTTGCCTCCTGATCTATAATGACTAATAAACCTATGTTTTTAGTAGAGGACAACTTTGGTGGATAATGTAAATTTTGTTAAAGTTTCTTACTTGACAATGCAGACTTAAATGCAGCCAAGTTTGTGATTCTATATTTGCCAACCGGGGAGAAGTGGATCTGACTCTGGGCTACTTTTACACAGTTGCTGTGGGTTATTATTCAACTTAACGATCCTAAATTCGGAGCGGCATTTAAATTGTTTTTAAATGCCGCTTTTAGATAAGATGTTATTCATTGAAAAGCCCTATTTTGTTATGGTAATATTGGTGTAAACCTACTGGCTGATCTGCATGTTGGTTCAGCAAGCAATCTATCCTTCGACATGATTGGTTATTGAATTTTGAAGGGCTGATTCAAAGAACGCCTTTGGTAATCTGCAATTTTAAGGAGAAAATACTTAGCAATGTTGATAATTATTGGATCGAAACAGGAATTGTCTAAAAAACACCACAAAAACATTAAAAAAATTGATTTTCACTACAGGGGGACTTGTGTGTGACCCAAACAAGCAAAATAGTGGTGCCACAACCAATCAGAGAAAGGTAAACCCCCATTTTGGCAATTTTTTGTAGCAACCACTGGTTTGTTCAAAGTCACAATTTCTTTCATCGTTGCTATCAATTCTCAGTACTCAAGAACTGTGCCCATAAATAAGATTGTGGACCTTATTTTCTGCTTCTATTGCTGGTTACCTGAAAGTGCTGAAATGTTTGACGCCTCTCCTCACATCTCTCAGAGAATGCCCTTAAGGTCCTGAAGAACAAGAGAAGATCTTTGGTGTCCTCCACTCTGCAAACAAAACAGTAGTTACATTAACACCCCCAAAAAAACCATCAGAGTATTGCTCACTTTAGCAAATTCATTCCAACTGGGGGCTGATTGATACGATTATTTAATGAAAAACATGACAAGGAAATTTCATCCTTAATGACAAATTCAGCATACAATATAGAAGGATAAACTGTGTATTTGCGTTTAATTCCCTTCACAGGCTGACGTTACGAGACACTGTGAGATTTTCCATAGATTTACTAGGGGCCCAGAAACTGTGGCACAAGACGCAACTTTCCATGACTCTCGAGACTTGTCTGTGAAAGGCCAGTGTTGTAATGAGTGATGGAAAAATGGTAAGTCTCTCAAAAACTAAATGGATCCACTCCAAGAGTAAAAGACAGCAGCGTAATGGCAAGAGCTGGAGAAAAGGCTCCCTGAGAATATCTAAACACCAGACAATTAACGTACGCCTTCAATTTTGGGGATTTGGGTGAGCTGAAAGTTTACAAACAATAATCAACCATCTGGTTTGACCGGCATCGAACGCTGTTTAAAAGAAACCACAGACAAATCACCCTCGCCGACGGACCTCATTTTGTAATGTGGTGTTGATTGGGGACCTTTGGGATTGGGGAATCTGAAAAAGTCATTTTAAACCACGCTTTCCTAGAATGCTAACATTTTAAGCTCGACAGACTAAACATATTGAATGCCAGACCGATTAATGGCAAATCAATGTTTGGCTCCTTTGTATAATTTCACTAAATTTGTCCGTTCAGTTTTTCTCATTTGCTTCCAAGAACCTGCTGAATATGTTAATATTAGACGTATACGTTCCGAAAAACTAATTTATAATGTCTACCTGTGTGGTTGTGCTTGGTTTCAAACTTCATACTCAAAAATCAACAAATCAACAACGAACAAAACTTGTAAACATGATTACAGAGTATACAATTATGATTGCACAAAAACTCAGAGTTTTAACTTTCTCCCCAGACATGCCTGAATCTACTTATGTACCTGACCACAAGAGTGCTCAAAAATTCTTCTTCAGTTTACATGAACCATAATGGTTATAAAATGCGTCTTCCTGAGACGCAGAGACAACTCCGACTTATGTGAGAATCATTATCTCCAGTATTTTTCCGACTCTCTCGTGCCAGGACAGACTCTCCGACCAGACAATCTGATCCAGATGTACATTCAGCGACCAGGAGGCTGGCTGCATTTTAGAAACAGACCCAAACAAATCGCCGCCAAAACAGCAGCATTACTTCAAACTGTAATTTGTCATCCCAGCTCAAAAAAATGGGTGACTAAGTGGAACAACCGTAGATCTTATATTATATCTCAAAACCAAAAACAAAGCTCTGAAATGTAAATAAATTCATTAGTAATTCTTATTCTATAAATCGCTAAGTCTAATGCATTCGCATTTAAATAAACTAAGCAATCTGCAGTGGTAACCAGAGTGTTCAACTTTTGGAAAACAGATTAATTAAAGGCATAGTCTACTTAAAAATGAAAATTACCCCATGATTTACTCACCCTCAAGCCATCCTAAGTTTAAATTATGTTGTTATGAAATAAAAAGTCTCTCACCTCGAACTATCTTGTCCTGCCAGATGTTACTGAGTTCGTAGTGTGTGTGTGTGATCTGGGAAGGATTTGCATGAAGGTGTGATATTTATTCTATTCAGGAGCAGTTTCCATGTTTCATTAACAGTTCGTGTTAGTATTGCATTCACCATGATAACAGTTGTTTCCATAACTCAAAAACACCATGCTATTTCCTCTTTTTGTCATTTTGTTTAAATGACTGTGGTGGGTCAAACCAACACCACTCTTACAACATTTAGTTAGGGACTGCTATTTCATAGCCTCAATGTAATAGGCTGTTTATTTAGTATTAATCATACTCTTAATAGTCTTTTTTGCTTCATTTTTTAACAAATTACAAACATTTATATATATATTAATATATATAGTTAATTTGTGGCTACTGACCATGTTTCATCAACTTTTGTTGAGAAAACTCATAATTTAACTTAAATGCGGGAACAATTTAAGTGAAAGTAACAAAGTGTTAATCTTTCATTCCCCCGCTTTTACCACAATATGTGAAAACGATTAAAAATAAACAACAATAAACCTGTGAATCTAGCAAGTGCGACAATCAAATATTATTCAATTCTTAAGCATCGAAACGGAAGATGCGTATGGCTTGATTTAAAAGCATGTGTTCGGCATGAATCCAAAAGCATGGTCACAATGTATCATTTACCTGCTAACCAATTATTTCTGTTGTTAACAAAGCTTTGTTTATTACTCACAGTAAAATGTTTCAGATGGGTAACAGGAGGCCTATATTTTTGTAGCAGTGCCGGTGGTTTTAGAAGCGATCGCTGACCACGCGTCACAGCCCCACGCGCCATACTTTCATTTGAAATCCCGATCATGTAAAATTGCAAACCTAGCTATGGTGTTTTGAAAACAATGATTGACATGAAACTCTTCAAAGAAGGATCTGAACAACGCAAAGTATAATGATCCCACACGTAACTATAGCTTAGCTTACTCTATTTTATCAAATGATCATAATCACATCTATTCATTTTAATATCCTGCTACTAGTGTTTTATTTAGACCAAAAACCCTTTAATTCGGGTGAGGAAGCTGGGATTTGGAGAGCTATTTGCACATGCCTTTGACTATATGCCCTTGAAAAAGATGCATTTTACAGTATTATGGTTAACGATTAATTGATCAACCGTCTTCCATTTAAGGATGTCACTGTGCTCTTAGGAACCTTGAGTGCAGCAGAAATGTTTTTGTAACTCTTGTCTCTGAGCTCTTCAGGCAGTTCCTTTGACCTCCTGATTCTCATTTGCTCTGACATGCATTGTGAGCTGTAGGGTCTTATATAGACAGGTGTGTGGCTTTCCTAATCAAGTCCAGTCAGTGTAATCAAACACAGCTGGACTCAAATGAAGGTGTAGAACCATCTCTAGGATGATCAGAAGAAATGAGCAGCACCTGAGTTAAATATATGAGCGTCACAGCAAAGGGTATGAATACTTATGACCATGTGATATTTCAGTTTGTCTTTTTTAATAAATCTGCAAAAATGTCAACAATTCTGTGTTTTTCTGTCAACGTGAGGTCCTGTGTGTAGATTAATGAGGAAAAAAACTATGAATGATTTTAGCAAATGGCTGCAATATAACAAAGAGTGAAAAATTTAAGGGGGTACCCACTGTATATATGGTAAGTAAGTCCATCATAGGAACTGATGATCATAGGAACACGTGGGTCTCAAGGCCAACCCAGTTGACAACCACTGCAATAAAAGTCCAATTAAGTGCATCCATCCATTACAAATATATAAATATTGTCACGGGTGAAGAATCACAAGACAAGGAGAGCTCAAAATAAATACCCCGGAGGCTGGATTTATTTACAAAGTGGGTGAGATAAGGATGTGCAGGTGTGTGTCCTGTGTTTACAGGGTGATGCTGATGACTCCTTGGGATGCTCATCACAATATATATATATATACACACACACACACTACACATGGCTCCGGGGGGTTAATAAAAGCTAATCCACTGATCTATATAATAACCGGATCGCAGCGAACAGGCAGCAGATGTTATTGGCAATGTTTATGGTCTTTTTGGGCAGAATAACCAATATATTATTGGATAGACACACTTTATTGGACTTCTATTGATCAATTTCTCATATAGCCGTTATAAAGGCATTTTTTAACACAGCTCTAAATGTATACGTCTGAAAGAAGAAAGTCAGATACACCCAGGATGGCTTTAGGGTGAGTAAATCAAGGGGTCATTTTTGGGTAAATCCCGTTTAACAGCTACCAAGTGCCATAAATCTACAGATACTGTACGTCATGAAAGGATAAATGCAGCACCTGGATAACAAATTGACCGTAAGCATGATGACCCTTTCCCACTAGAAGTCACAGGTTCAGACCTCAGCTCTCATTTGTCTTCGAGTATATCGTGTGTGTGCTGTAATCTAAATAACCTCACCTTGTAATTATCCCGGCTGTGTTCTCTGAGATTTGCTGGAAACGCCAACATCAAAAGGTGTTGCGCAGCACTGCACTGCTGTACTTGTTCGAGTAATAATAGAAGACAGAACTGTGCTTTACACCACAGGAATGTGTACGCTATAAACCAACAGATAAACCAAATAAATCGACCGAGGACACCAATGGCTTTCATCTCTGAGGTGTCTGGTGGAGTTGTACAGGCTGTCCTGCCTCACACACACCAGAGTTACCTGCAGGTGGTCCACATGTTCACTTTTTACAGTGCACAGGGCTGTTGGCTGTCAATGACTTACTGGTGCCATTTGTTGACAGTTTAATGAGCGGGACATGTTACGGACCGTCACCACAGCGCTTTTAAACGTTAAATCCACACATCATTATGTTGGGTGCAGCGTTCTTCTGGACTCAGATGACTGAATCTCATTACAGCACAAGCGGAGCAACTGTCTATAGCTTGCCTTGAAGCTGCGCTGTAGGAGCTTTACCACAAAAATTAATAAAATAGAATGAAACATACAATAAAACACCACCGAATACAGCAACAGAAGACAACACGCAATACTTTTTGGTACATATTAGTATACATGTTTTAACCCAACAGGTACCAAAAAGTGTACCTTTTAAAAAAGGACTGCCCCAGTGATGACAAATCATAAAACAAACACAAAACAGAACAGAATACAACAGAACAAAACAGGAGAGACCATAAAAGACCAGAAGAGAAAAAAACAAGCAAAAACAGAACGGAATAGAATCAAATAGAACAGAACAGAAAAGATCACAGAAGATTGAAACTAGGGCTGCACGATTTGGGAAAAATGTCACATTGCGATTATTAAGGTCAAAATTGCGATTGCGATATGATATATAAGTGGTTTGACTCAACTTGCTTGTTATCAAGGAAAATGCACACACAGATTACTAATAATGCTGAAATCTGTATTTCTCAGCTGAGATACAGTACACAGTGCAATCTAGCAACAACTAATTAAAACTAAATTGTACAAAATTAAACTGAGTCTTTATAAATCACTTGCGCTTACCGCTTCATTCGCGTCTGGTGTGAACGCAAGAATGAACGTCTTGTAACCGTCACGAATGCATTTGTTTATTTAATATAATCGCAACATTTGCTGTAAGGTAATCGCACAGGCTGACATCGCGATATGATTCATCGTGCAGCACTAATTGAAACAACTGAACAGAACAGAATCAGGCAGAATAAATCACGAGTGCTACAAAAAAATAAAATAAAACAGGACATGCAAAAATTGATTCGAATACAATAGAATGTAGCAGAACATAGAATAGAGCAGAGAACAGAACAGAGAACAATAGAACCAAAAATGATAGAATTAAATCCTTCACAAATGATCTTCCTACGACAGATATGGCCCACATGCTCAATAATCAGAGACATTTATTTGTTAATTTGGCCTGGACCGTGAATAAACAAGCTCTTCAGCTGCAAGTGTAACAGAAAGCCCTGAAACACATAAACAAAGCCCTTATTTGTCCAACTACGGAATATTCTGCGGTTGTATTGCTTGAACGCTGCCTCATATGAAAGGTTCTCAAGAGCACATCGCCGCCGGTCGATCAGCCAGCAGCGGGGCCTAATCTGATCTCACAACACTTGTCAATCAGTGCTCAATGAGAAAATCAGACCTCTGCGGGAACTCTCCCACATCGAGTTGACAACAGCTGGTCAGGGTTCACTCAGCATCTTGCTAATGAGCCACGCAGATACATTTATTTCCCTTATATGGAGTTTCTGCTTGGATATGTATCTTTTTACAAGACTAACATAAAGCAGAACGCTCTTCTTTGTTCTATGGCGTCTGGGAATTCGATTGCCTGATGTTTACTTACACCGTGGGTTTTATGTTGTATAACCTATTGCGCAACCTGGATTTTCTCCAAATGGGATTTCTGTTGATTCAATTATGCAAAGATACATTATTTTGTGAAGAGGACAAATTCTCCACGGAACCTGCTTACCTTTAAAAATAACTGCATTGAAGGAATAGTTTGTCCATAAATGTAAACGCACTCACCCCTCAGGCCACGCAAGATACAGAAGAGTTTGATTTCTCTTTAGAACAGATTTGGAGAAATTGCGGTTTTACCAATGAGTCCTCTGCAGTGAATGGGTGCCGTCAGAATGAGAGTCCCAACAGTAACTCCGAAGGGAACTGACTGTCTTCAGAAATGTTTAGATGTCATTTTCATTTCATCTTTCCCATTATGGTTGATAAAGCAGCTTTCACCACAGTGCTAACCGTTTAATGTTTAGTAATTGATTTTAAGGGCTCTGTTGTTAATTGTAACCTAATGTACAATTACATTAGGTTACAATTATGTACAAAGCTCTCTCTATGGGCTATCGATTAGAGCAGAAGCTGAGGTAGATTTTTATTTCGAAAGAGCTATTTGTTCAGTAAACCATTGTTTGTTTATTTTTAAAAAAGCAATTTATGGTAACTGTACTGAAACCATAGCGAAGCGTAGCGAAGGTACGTCCCAAACGGGGACTACACCCCTATTAGATACACAGACTCTGTGGGAAACACTGATGTGTGTAAAAAATCCCTCCTGCATATTTGTTTAGAACCGTTTTCACTTGTAAACAGTCCTAGATATGTGCATACAGTATTTCTCTTCTGGTTCAGACAAGGCAATTTAGAGGATATAATGGTAGTGGGCTTGTATTTTAATAGCAACAACATCTTAATGACAGATTAATTACAAACCTACAGTTTTGACCTCACAAGATGTTAACAAACGGACTGGAGTCATGTGGATTAATTGTGGGTTAATGTCATGTTTTTATCTGCTGTTTGGACTGACGGCACCCATTCACTGCAGAGGATCCATTGGTGAGTAAGCGGTGCAATGCTAAGCTCTCAAGTCTGAAGTAACAAACTCATCTTCATCTTGGAAGGTCTCAAATTGAAATACGATACGATCATCACTTTACCTGGACACAAACGCAGAGAAATCTTTGAATTCACCACCATCCACAACGATATTGAGCTCTATAACTCTCCTGAGCAGTGCGTCATCCTCCTGTAATAAAACGCAGAGAGTTAGAGTCTTAAAATCATCTGCATTTATTATTGCATTGCATATTACCTGCATTTCCTATCTGCCATGAAACTGACAGTTTATGGGATTTCCTCTCATCAGGAAAATGTTACTGTTTTACTGTTTTACGCGATATACAACCATACAGATCTATTCTCAGAGGTTTTACTCTCTGATGTTCAAAACCTTCATTATCAGTCATACTGATCTTCCCACAGCCTGCCAGTATATAAAAAAAGCCATTACGTAAATATTCGTGCCGATGAGGGCCGTCAAAGAGCCGGATTTATGCTAGTCATCAAAATTTCAGAGAATAAACTATGATGAACTATAAAAAACGCATTGAAGAGTTTTGGTGCCAAATCTCAAATGTTGAAAGGTGATGTCATGGATAAAATGGAGACATGCTGCCCTCTAGTGTTGAGAAACATATGTATGGAGTTTGAGACTTTCAGCCACATTTTCCTAAGTAAAAAAATAACGCATGTTACCTGTCTATACAGGGTTCAGGATCTAAACAAACCTCTAACCATATTACAGAAAAATCCAAAAACAAGCACTACTAATAATTAAAAAACAGCAACTGATTTACAGCATCTTGATATAAACTCTTTAAGACCATGACCTGGTTTCAACAAACCCTGGCTAGATGTTTGTGAGAAACAAACCCATCATTCAGGCATTTTAAGCGCAAAGCAAGCAGTGTTAAGGACAGACAACTAATATTTAGCCATAAACAGTGGTGGATTTCTACCTTTACAATTAAATATCATGTTGATTATTTGTGGATTATTGTGATGTTTTATCAGCTTTTTTGACTCTCACTCTGACGGCACCCATTCACTGCAGCATTGGTGAGCAAGTAATACATTTCTCCAAATTTGTTCCATGAAACAAACGCCTCTATATCTTTGATGGCCTGAGGGCGAGCACATTTTAAGCTATTGATATTTTTGGGTAAACTATTCCTAAAAACCTGATTACTTATGGTTTTCTTAACGGGTTTGTAAAGCGAAGTCCTAAAGCACACAATCTACATGCTCTCAACTGGCAGGAAAAATATCTCAAATAGCCGAAGAGTTATTCATGTATAATGTAAATGTTAATTTGAATAAATAATACCGGTGTATTAATACTGTACTACTTCGTTGTACCTGAATCTCAGTCACTGCTAATTCAACCTGGAACAAGAGTACACTGCAGTGACCTGCTAGTCTGACCTGCTGCACAAGTTTTCTCTCGCCTGAAAAAACAAATACAATTATTTTTATAGAAATATGTCTCCTTTATATATTTATCATTTTTAAAAGACTCACTTTTGTGCAACGTCTTCACAAAACACTCATTTAGGGCGATCCCATTGATTTCTGTCTGTCGTCTGAGGTTTTTTTCCAGCTCTCTGACTTCTGTGATCAGCTTTGAAAGACTGTGTTTTTGTGCTCCTCCTCTTTCCTCATAGACCGACTTCCTGCAAGAAAAATGTTCAAGTCTTCAAGTGTAAACTTTTCTTTGCGAATGTGCTTTTTGCATCACCGAAAGACAGCGCATGTCTTCCTTTTGTCTGTTTTCGCCCAGTTTATGCTGCTACATGGCTATAGACAAAACCCATTGAAAGGTAGTCCGTACTAACAGTTCCTGCTGTAGTCGATCTCCATGCTCTATGAAGATGGACCGTAAAGTCTCCTCCTGTTCATCCTCCAGCATTTCAATTTCCTGCTGGAGCATCTGGATCTCTTCCTCATACTTCTGCTCCATTATCTTCCTCAATCTACTAAGACAGTTCATGAAAGAAATACATATACATA
>JAUYWG010000060.1:2671230-2688233 GCA_034779775.1 Enteromius afrohamiltoni | reverse complement strand
AAAACGAAATTTTACAATATGAAATACAAGACAATTTTCATTTTTCGTTTCTGATTTAAAATCAAATAACAAAAAAAACAATCAGATTTTCATTTTTTGATTTTCATTTATCAATTGAAAATGCAAAGGACGAATGATACACGGACTATGGACGTCGCCATCTTTGATATTACTTCGGTCACAGTTACTATGGTTACCGTTAGGAATACAGGCTTGAAAAACAATACGGTTGTCAATCCCAAATACAGAATTGACAATTCTGCTGCTGTGTGAATGCAACCATATTGTTCATTTGTGTTTCTGTTGTCAACGAATGAATGAATGATTGATATAAATGGGTATATATTCAAAACCATTCAAGGTGATATTATTTTAAAGCTTATGGTCTCCTCATTGATACCAAAATCAATGTAAAGCACTGAACAAGTTGCCTACCACCCATGAAAATAGAAAATAAGTAGACAATGAGTTTCTGAAGTGAGAAGAGTATTAGCTGTGCTTTGGTTTGTTTATGTTGTTGTTATTATATTTCTAAAGTGTTACTGGCAAATAACATGCGAATGTGCATCATCAAAGGTAAATGTGAATCTGTATTATAAATTAAAAGTACATTTAAAACAAGACAATTTAGCTGTCTTCAAACTTTAATATATAGCTCGTCATTTTTTAAGGTTTTATGACCATTGCCACTTTCTCCAATCAATCAATAATGTTTATTTATATAGCTCTTTTAACTATACATATTGTGTCAAAGCACTGTATCTAATTTAGAGAATAGAGTGAACACTCAATTTTCAGTTAAAGGCATTTCATTATTGAATGCAGAGATGTCGTTGTCTCAATCAGCTCAGTTTCAATATCTGTATAATCAAATCAACAATAATCACTTAAGTTAAGTCTCCCCAACTAAGCAAGCCAGAGGTGACAGTGGCAAGGAACCAAAACTCCTTCTGTGACAGAATGGAGAAAAAAAACCTTGGGAGAAACCAGGCTCAGTTGGAGGCTAGCCCTCCTCTGGTCCAGCTACTTTCTGTAGCCTGTATTGATAAGCCTTTTACTGTAGTTATTGGAAACTATAGATTGATATGGGCATATAGCCCACTGCTTTACAACAGTAATTTATTTGAAATAAAACATTCTCTAACACACAAACACAAAAGTAGTAGTAGTTTGTTTATGTTTTGATGTGTTCTTGGCGTTTTCTCAAAGAAAATTCTCTCTCTCTATTTCTAGTATTTCTATAAAAGAGTTCTATTTTCTTTTAGCAGCAAAAAAAGTAACTCAAATAATCTGTTTTTACTACGAAAATTATAATAAAGTGAGATATCCTGGGCTTGTTTCTTAACAGCTGCTACACCCCTTTATTTAATCTCAGTAGTTACCTTTCACAGCATTTGTTATGCTGATGTCTTCAGATCACCTGTAAAGTGCCACCGAAAGCTCTTTCACTGAGTTCTTTGATTACAGCAGTTAAAACCTAAATCACACAGCATACATTCATTGAAGCTCCTCCTACAGGAATTCACCTATAAACATAAATATTCCCATTTGTTTAAAAGTGAAGTCAGTTTGTGATAGAAGAGTGAGGACAAGACTGATCCAGAACCCCCAAAATGGAAAAGAAACATCCCGAGGAACAAATAGGTTGGTGTTTATTCCTGATTATTCATTGATGCTGAATCACATTAAGGTTATAAACTAAGTTCAGTTCATTAATGGAAATGGTGAATGTATAATTTGATTAAAAACATTATGAGAGCTGTAAAATAGTAGCACATAATATGGGGCACCTTTCCCAACTAGATACCAAAGAAAAACCAAATCATATCAAGTCAACTTAAAATCTATGGTGCTTTACAAAATACAGATATCTTCAAAGCAGTTACACAATAGGAACAATTTCTTCTTCTTTTTCTTCTTGCTGATCGATTAGACAAACCAAGACTTATTGGTCAGGTTTGACCAATCCCCAAAGGGAGCCTGACCATTTAGACAGTCCGGTAAAACACCCTGAACTAAATACAATTAGTTCAGGGTGTTTTACCGGACTGTTTAATCCAGCATATTGTAATTTAAAGGGATAGTTCAAACAAAAATGAAAATTTGCTGGTAATTTAGTTTTTGGGTTACTTTTTTCTTCAGTAGAGAAGATTTTAGCTGAAACTGTGGTCCTTTGTGAGTTGAAAATGTAAGAAAAGAAAGTTACATTAACTGTTAACACTGTGGATTCATCAAAGCTGCTTTCCTGTGTGCCGCCTGAGATTCTGCGATTGGCTATAGAATCCCTGTGACCTTACACAGAACAAGAGGTTTGAAAACTGAATGGGAAAAGTGCTTAAATATTAGGAAAAAATATTGCAAGAAATAAATTGACATCTACCGCTGCAATATTAGGGTTTACTTATATGTTCTTCTTCTTTACATCACTTTTTTTTTTATCATTTACTGTGTATTAAACCATTTCTACTTTCATTTTAGACCTAATGGAAAAGAATAAGGAGAATGAAGAACTGAGTGAAGGTGAGGAGACATGTCAAGCTGTTAAATTCAGAAGAAAATATTTGAGTTCCTCACAGACTGGAAATAATTTATTGAAACAAGCAGCCAAAACATCTTTAACCTGCCCTCAGTGTGGGAAGAGTTTTGCATACAAACAAAGTTTTAAGGTTCACATGATAATCCACACTGGAGAGAAGCCGTTTACGTGTGATCAGTGTGGGAAGAGTTTCACACAAAAATCCAGACTTAAGGAGCACATGACAATCCACACTGGAGAGAAGCCGTATACGTGTGATCAGTGCGGGAAGAGTTTCAGAAAGGCAGACACTTTCAAATTACATCTTCGTTGTCATTCTGGAGAAAGACCCTATACCTGTGATCAGTGTGGTAAAGATTTTTTAAAGAAAGAAGCCTTAAAGAACCACATGAAAGTTCATACAAAGGAGAAGCCTCACATTTGTTCTTTGTGTGGGAAGAGTTTTAGTGAGCTGGCGTCATTAAAAAAACACCAGAAAAGACACAGCGGTGTGAAGAATTATATGTGCTTTGATTGCGGCAATGTCTTTTTTGACAGTGCTCAGCTCAATCGCCATCAGAGAACTCACACTGGAGAAAAACCTTACAAGTGTTCACACTGTGACAAGAGTTTCAGTCAGTCAGAACATCTGAAAACACACGAGAGGGTCCACACCGGAGAGAAACCTTTCACGTGTGATCAGTGTGGGAAGAGCTTCGCACGAAAAGGTCACCTTAAGAGTCACACGAAAGTCCACACTGGAGAGAAGCCGTATCACTGCACACAGTGTGGGAAAAGCTTCGCCTGGTTAAATTCACTACTCAGTCATACAAAAGACAAATGTCTTTAGATCCAGCACTTTTAAGTGCAATGCTTACACTAAGTATAATTCAACAACATGTAGTCAAAATGCAAATCAAGTTTTATTAATGCTTTTTGAGATTAAAGCTTGTAAATGCCTAATAAATTATATTTCATCTCACTGACTGGCTCGAAGGAGATTTCATTTACATTTTACTCTTTATATTCGGTGTCATATAAAAACCACAAATTGGTTTTAAAGCATTTTAAAGAAATCAGTGAATGCTTGACCCATGTATGTAGTAGGTATTTTCAATCAGTTGATAGATGACAAGGGCTTGATTATTCCTTTCAAAATTCTCGAGAAAATTTGGGGGGCTTTATTAAAAGAGTATAATTGTAATCAATGACATTCCTAATGGTAATAATAATAATAATAATGAAGAACAATAGCTGATTTATATACTATCTCTGTTTTGTCTTTAATGGGCATTAAGAATAATAGTAAAAAAATAAATCTATAACAGGTCAAAAATTGCTTTCAGTGTTCATTTTTGTTCATTTGATTCACTTTTGTGACATGTGACAGCCATGTTTAATTCAGAAATTGGTTCATTATCCCTAATGGTTCTTGGGGCTGGTTCGGAACAAGAGTGGAAAAACATGGCCCAGTTTCCTAATTTGGCTCCAGCTCTGGTACCGGCCCTGGTGGAAAAGTGGCTAAAGACACTTCTGAGTTTCTTGCACCATACTAGATAAGGTTGAGGTCCTGATACGGTACACTGGATGATTTAATTCTTTAAACCCTCCAAGCCTTATTGATCCCACCCAGTCTCCTGTCTTCCTTCTGGTGTCCTGTAACCTGAAACCTAAATATGAGCAAAATTTTATTCAAACATGATAATATTTAATTTAGTTAATTGACATGTTGCCATAACAAGAACATTTTTAATTTAACTTTTTTTCATTGTACATTTTGCCTAGCAAAATGTAATCAACTAATTTTAAGTAAAAAACAACAACAATTTAATTCAACTGAATCAAGTTGACCGTATGCCAACAACAAATCTTACAGTCTGAGATAAAGCACCAGAAATATAAAGCATTATTTATTTAATATAAAATAAAAATATAAAGTAAAAATGACTCCTATTTTTACATATAACATAAACTATACATGAACTATATTCATAATCAATAAATGTAATATATATACAAATGCATATAATTAATTTTCATGGACTCAATCTAAAATATGTAATAATGCTTCAAGCGTACTGTTTCATTTTACCAATGTAAAGTAACTAAAGTGTATTTCATGTTTGTGTAAATATTATCGTATTAATATTAGCATATTAAATTAATTAATATGTCATTATATTATATAATATAATTATATATTATATGGTTTTTTTTTTTTTGCATGACGCTTTTATTTTGACAGGGTTGTAGCGGGTAGCGATATGACTTTATAAAGCGCTACACCTGTGTGAACGCTAGTGTGCATCCTGGCCATCTCACTGAACGAGTTAAGGTAAATTACTCTGATCGTTTATCGTTTTCGATAGTTTATAGTTTTAGGTTTTATTGTCTGATAACTGTTTCACGTCGTGTGTGTCATTTTGTAACCTGGCAGTGTTTTACTGAAGTTTTGGAAACATTAATTAAGACGTGTTACACAATAGTGCAGATTCAGGCTAACTAACCCACCCATCTACAAATCAACAAGGACAGAACAATTAACTTAAAAACGAAATCACAGGTAGAAGATGAGATTAATTGAAAACTTGAACACCTCTACATTTATTTCATACTTTTTTTATACTGTGGCACATTATTTCTTTGTCTATGAAAGATAAATAAATCTGTGAAAACATAACTGACATACAAAAGTGTTTTTTTTTTGTTTTTAAACAAAAACAAGGTTCACACTTCCTCATTAATAATCAATGAATTAATCATTCCTGCATGCTTTTCCTGAAATGTTTGTATGAACATTATTTTGATAGAGATACATACTGCGCATAAAACATCCATTTTACATTCAGTGCATTTTTTGGCAGGTCTCCTATACCACCGTCAGCCTGCAAGAGAAGAAGATTGAGTGTCTGAGAGAACCGCGAGGACATGAGTGACCCAGAGCCCAGCAGAATAAAATGTGAAGTTCCTGAAAAACAAAGAGGTTGGCGTTTCTTCTTAATCCTCTATATTGGGAAGAATGCTACATTTTTAAATGCATGAAAAAAGTAACTAGGTTCATTTAAAAAAAAAAAAAGAAAAAAGTTTTAGCCAAATTGAGTCCAATTTAAGATGCTTATATATACTAGTATATTTAATGTTAACATTGCATAAATGTGTAGTTTTTCTTACAAAAAGAAGGGTTTCTAGATTTTAAGATAATAATGGGAAGTGAATTTAATATAATTTTTTAAAAAGAATAATTGATTTAAAAAAAATAAAATGCTTTGTGGCAGTTTTCAGCTGCTGTGCTTTCTTTTTATATAGGCTACTTTTTCATTCTGCTATTTAAAAAAAAATAAATAAAAAAACATTTAATTAATTTTACTTCCATTTTAGACCCGGTGAAAGAGAATGAAGAGAGTGAACGACTGCACACAAGTGAAGCAGAGGAGAAACATCACGTGAAAAGCACAGAAAGTCATTTTTTACTGAAAAGCAGAGGCAAGAATATCTCCACCTGCTCTCAGTGTGGAAAGAGTTTATCCAACAAGCAAAGTCTTAAATGTCACATGAGGGTTCATACCGGAGAGAAGCCGCACACGTGCGATCAATGCGGGACGGGTTTTGCTCGAAAAGAAACCCTTATTACTCACCTGAAAATCCACACCGGAGAGAAACCGCACGCGTGCGATCAGTGCGGGAAGAGATTTGCTCAGGCCAAGAGTATTAAATTACATCTGCGCTCTCATTCTGGAGAAAAACCGTATAACTGTGATCAGTGCGGGAAAAGCTTTCCCTACGCAGGCTCCCTGAAGAGCCACCTAAAAGTTCACACCAAGGAGAAGCCTTACGTGTGTTCTCTGTGCGGGAAGAGCTTCCCACGAATGGCTGCTTTTAACCTGCACCAGAAAAGACACAGCGGCGTGAAAGATCACATGTGCTTCGAGTGCGGGAAAACCTTCGTTACGTTTGACAAACTGAAGCAACACCAGACGGTGCACAGCGGAGAAAAACCATACAGCTGTTCGCAGTGTGACAAGAGGTTCTCCCGTCCGGAACGTCTGAAAAGACACGAGCTGATCCACGCTGAAGAAAAGCCAAACGGTGCGGGAAGAGTTTCACGGGTGTAAGCGATCTGCTTTCCTTGGTGCACTTGGGATCTTTGTCCAACCACTTTCTAAACGACGAAGATACTATCCTTATTACTTCAGTTTGATTGCAGTGAAGACTCTTGCGGTTCAGTTACAGCCTTGGCAGTCATATATTGATTACGTTGAAGTTCCTGTGAATTCAAATGTTAACACCTTTTGATTTTTCCCTTTAACTTTGATCAGTGATGCAATAAACGTGTTCACGAATGGACTCTTTTCATGCTCATTTCTTCAGCTCACCTGTAAATTGCCACTTAAAGCTTGGTGTCAGACTGCTTTGTCACAATAACCCTCGCTTTCACAGACAAGGCTTTACCTCTAGTACTAGACTAAAATGTAAATCTGATCCTAAAACGTGTCAGTGCCTTTGTTTTGTCTTAAGATGCACATGAGTAATGCCTTTTTTTAAGGCATGTATATGAAAAATTGAACTATGGCCTATTCCTGGTCTGTGAAACCGGGCTTAAGTGTTTTAAATGACACCATGCTTCCACACCCAAAAACTAAAACCCAGTGAACAAAAGCTCAGCTACATGAATTTCCTCAGGGATGTTCCCGTTTTCACTTTTTTATTGACCTGTGAACCGAGTTTAAATATTTCAGTGGTGCCAAGACTCTGGGGCTACCTCAACATTACACGCATGTCTTGAAAGGTTAAAAACCGTGTGAATTAAGTAGAATATAAAGTTTATTTTTATTGTTTTGGTAGGTTCCTGTAAACCAGCACTAGTCCAGACTTCAGGACAGTAACGCTAGGTGGCGGTAATGCACCTTAACGTTAGATGCCACCCGCCTTCAAACAAGACGAGCAAGAGGAAGACTCCCTAGTTTCGTTTATAAAAGCAAGAAGGGTGTGTTTAGTTGAGATGCGCAGCGGCTCAGTTGTGAGTTTGAAACTAGAAAGTAGAGCAAAAAACTGATCCGTAAGACAGTGGAGGTCACTTTACATTAACCTTTTCTTTTTTTTTAATCACTTATGCGTGTATGTCAACCTTCCCCAGCTGTTACAGTTAATGAAAAGGATACTGTACGCTACTTTTAAGTCCCAGGTAATGACATCAGCCTCGTTTTCTGTACCGCGTATAATAGCATCTGGCTAATTTTCTGTAGTTTATGGTAATAGCGTTCCTGTCGTCTGTCACCCGAGACAGCTGGAGCTTCATGGGCAGGTTTAAGAAAGGACGTAATCGTTTGAAATGTTCTCCTGGGATTCGCGTTGGTTTATTTCAAGCGTGCACACTCAAAGCTGCACATGCGCAAGAGTTGCATAATAGAAATAGTCGACAACGTACACTATTTAATATATTACTATCAATTTACGATAATATGATAAATCATCTTTCGTGTGAACAACTGCAAACTAAACCCCGGTTCACAATCATTCATCTAAATGAACGTCTTGGTTGTTGCTTACAATCTGTAAATTATTTCTGAATTAATTCATCTTTTTTATTCCTTGCTGTTACAATTAACTTCTGTTATTATCATTGTATTTGGATTCTTTTAGTTGTTGTATTTATTTGTACATTTTCCTTATTCATTTACCAAATAAAATAAGAATAAATGTATAACATTGCATTTGTTTTAAAGACTTCCAGTATACATTTTGATAAAGATGAAGATAAAACAATAATGTATTAATTGTGTGAAAGCATTAGCAATTTTATTTTATTTTGGCAGATCTACTCCTCCTCCTCCTACTTACAGTTCACCTTCATTGAAGCTCCTCCCCCAGTAGATCAGCAGTAAATGCTGATGATTTTCCCATCAGTCTACAAGTGAAGAGGAAAGAGGTTATGAAGAACATTGAGACATGAGTGATCCAGAACCCTGCAGAATAAAACTTGAAGATAGCGAAGAACAAAGAGGTTGGTGTTTATTCTTGATTATTTCATTATTGATGTTAAATAACAGCAGTTTATCAGATGGTGCTGAGCTCAACATGCTGTAAATAAAAAAAAAAAACACCTGCAAATTAAGAAATCTTCTCATGTATTTGACAACTACTTGACTACAAATACGCGCTGTAAATACTCTCAACACAAACAAACAAAAAAGCTCAGCAAATTTTCACAGCACAAACAAATCAGAAACGCACTGCAAATAGGCACAGAATTAAGTGATTTTCACCGTTTACACTGTAATGCTGTCTGAATCCAGAATCTTTATCTCTCGCCACCCCACAAAATTCCCGGCGCAATTACCCACTACAAAGACCAAGGTTTTGTGGTACTTAAATTGGCATCTGAATCCATTGCTCTGAGTTTATGAGAAGAAATTGATTTAAAATTCAGTGTTTTACCCTTTTTGAGCACTCCTGAACACCTTAAGGTAATTGTTGTACTTTGGTGTAATTTGCACATACATATTCTGAAATATTGGAAAAAGTATTTGGAAGAACAAAAGTTCATAACTGCTCCACCACAGAAAGCAGAAAGAGAAAGAAAGCATGTAAACATTCAAAATGAGTCTTTATTATGGCAGCAAATGTTTTAAATGTGTATTATAAAGAAATATTGTTATGTTTCGTATAATAATATACAATTATAGCACTATTTTCCTATTTTTAAACAAGATATTTAAATAATCAAATACGATCGTATATTATAAAACAAGCTTAGAATAATAATACAAATAAAAAAGTATTTGTATATACGTGTTTACACATTGATGAGAATACATTTGTGAATAAAATTTACAAAAAGAGCACGCCTTATCATCTACTCCCCTAAAACTAATATTTAACAGGTGTCTTTTTAGTGTTGACTGTCCCAATCACACATTGGTTGGTGGAGTGTATATAGCCTCTGCCAACAAAGTGGTCTATTTGCACTTAATGTAAATAGAAACTCTATTTGCACTTAGTTTGAGTTGTGAGTATTTGCAGCACAAGCATGTACCGACAAACTGATAAAAACATTTTCCTTATTTGCTAGTGCTTTTTCTGTTTGCATTTTTTTCTGAAGTTGCAGCATGTTGATCTTTCTCAGCCGTTATAGGTTGGTGTTGTAGAGTAAAAACAAAACTAGGAGCAGTGAAAAAACCTAGCGTACAAAAGGAATAGAGAAGCTAGAAAACAAGTAGTAAGTAAATAAATAAAGTGCAATTCTGAAAGGGGCACGTTTATTTTTATTATCATTATTACTATTTTTTGATCAATTTAGAGCAGGGAGTGTTAAAGTTTGAGGGTAGTGGTTTTGTAGGCAAACATTAATGAATTGAATTTTTTTTGTGAGCAGCTAGTCCGTTCAATTTGATGAAAAGGAAAGGAAAGGATGTGATGTGGCTGCACTCTGGATTAATTGTAAAGGTTTCATAGAACTTACTGGAAGATCTTCCAAGAGAGCGTTGCATTAGCCAAGCCTGGACAGAAAAAGAGCTGGAACAAGAAGTTGTGAAGCGTGTTCTAAAAGAAAGGGCCTGATCTTCTTGATGTTGAATAAAGAAAAATAACAGGGCCAGGTAGTTTTAGCAGTGTGGTCTGAGAAAGTCAGCTGATCATAATTCCGAGTTGGCTGTGAAATTGTGAGGAAAAGAAACTCAAGCAGTTCTGCCTTGGCAAGGTTGAGCTGAAGGTGATCATCCAGCAAGAAACGTCTGTTGGACAAGCTGAGATGTGAGCGGGTTTTTTCAGATCATCAGGATGGAATGAGAGGTAGAGTGTCATCAGCACTGCTGTGATATGAAAGGTCATGTTTCTTAGTGACAGAACCCAGTGATGCCATGTAGACAGAGAAGAGAAGTGGTCCAAGAACTGAGCCCTGAGGCACCCCAGCAGTTAGACTTGGATAACTTGCCATCTCCAGGATATATTGAAGCACCTATCTAAGAGGCAGAGCCATGTTATCCTAATGGCCAACAGGACCCTGAACACTAAAGGGACCCCTGGACAGTTTTTTTTGCATGTTTAGGGGGTGTTAAAGATAGCCCAGTGTCATGCTCTCACCAGTCTTAGGGCTTCACCAACTCTAAGCAAGTCTCGGTTGAATGTTGACGAATGTCCAGGAAGTTGTTCTGTGTGGGACTTGGATGAACAGCCTGTTCAAGTGTTTTTGCAATGAAAGGAAGAAGGGAAAAAAGTGTTCTTGCAGTGAAAGGAAGATCGTAAATATTTTACAATCACACAACCGTGATTTTACTCAATGAACATGAAATTTTTAAAATAAGCATGTATAAAAGAAATGCACTTTGCTAGAATGAGTTACAGGCCTGCTAAATTAGCTTATTTTAACCAAACTCTTGTTTATAGTTACTTATAAACAGTTTTTTTTTTAATTATAAGGTATTTAATTATGTTATTTACCTTTGATAACACACTCAATAGTACACACATTCTTGCATGTAACCGTCTACTTATTACATTAGTGTTCACTTATTGATTTATTTTCAGTTTACTGAAAATTAAACCTTTTTAATTTATTTTAGACTTGATCAAAGAGAATGAGGAGACCGAAGACCCGAGCGAAGCAGAGGAGAAACATCATCATGTCAAGTCTTTGATTCACTCACAGACTGAGACATTTTTTTCCCTAAACAGAATATCCAAAATATCTTTCACCTGCCTTCAATGTGGGAAGTGTTTCAGACATAAAAGGAACCTTTGTGGACACATGCATATTCACACCGGAGAGAAACAACACACGTGTGATCTATGTGGAAAGAGTTTGAGGCATAAAAGAAACCTTAACGAACACATGAAAATTCACACCGGAGAAAAACCACACACGTGTGATCAGTGCGGGAAGAGTTTCAGACATAAAAGAAACCTTAGTGAACACATGAAAATTCACACCGGAGAGAAACCGCACACATGTGATCAGTGCGGGAAGAGTTTCAGGCACACAGGACATCTTAACGATCACATGAAAATCCACACCGGAGAGAAACCGCACACGTGTGGTCTGTGCGGGAAGAGTTTTGCGCATTCAAGCACTTTGAAATCACATCTGAATTCTCATTCGGAAGAAAGACGATTCACGTGTGATCAGTGTGGAAAAAACTTTTCCTGGGCAAATTCCCTGAAGGACCACCTGACTGTTCATTTAAAGGAAAAGCCTCATGTGTGCCCTTTGTGTGGAAAGAGTTTTAGACAGCTGAGTTATTTAAGAAAACACCAGCAGAGACACAGCAGTGTGAAGGATGTGCTTTGATTGTAGGAACATCTTTATTAGTGAATGAACTGAAACGGCGTGAGAGCGGTAAGGAAACCTGATATCACGTGAGAAAATTCACGCTGGAAGCCATGAAGTGTTCGGTGACATAAAAAGTGACATAAAACCCTACAACGCAACAATAAAAAAGCAGTCTAAAGCAATCTCATAGTGCTTGAGTACGCAGTGTGTGATCTGCTGCGATGATGTCCTGCAAAGAAAACAGAATTGAAATAAAAATAAGTAATTAATTAAAGTATATAAGCTTACAATATTAGTAAGAATATATGAGCTCTTTCTTTTCAGGAAAACTTCACAGTAATACATTTGTGTTGCAGGATGACTTCTTCAGTTGTTTGCACTTGATTGTCCACTTGAATATGTTTTCCAGAAAGTGTTATTGTCGACCAGAAATGCAGCTTTGTCTTCAGAAACCAAACTCTTTAAAATAAACTTAGACGCACATTAATATAATCTCATCAAGCATCAAGTGTTTCTGCTCAAATTTTTCAATGTGTAAACATTTCTGCCACCTTATGGTTGTTCTTTGTTACTTTATCGTAGTGGTGACCAAGACAGAACTCACGAAAAGTGAAATAGATAAAGAAAAAGAAAGACTATGTTACAAATGATTTTTTTATACTTTGATATCCCCTCTATCTTACACAAAGCTTTACAGACATCCTATTCAAAACATGCAAAATGCTTTTAGCAGTTGTTTTCTTTCCGCAAACAAGAACCAGATCATGAGAAATATTTACTCACTCAGGTAGGTTTGTGATGGCGGATAAAAAAACTACATGAGATGCAATTAATTCAACTTTATTTTTGATTAAAGGGAAATTACATTAATATATAAAAAAACATTACATTAGATTTCTGTTAAAATGTTAATAATGATGATGTATATCATAGTGTATCATGGTTATTTAGTGTTTATAAAAAGCTCAATGATGATGCAGCACTTGTTGATCTTCTAGGTTACTAGCTGGTTGCTTTCAGTAGGTCTGCAGGTGAATACTGTATGTCTGATCACACTCTCCTAATTCAGGGCATTATTTATGTCTGAAGTACATAAAAAGAACTAACTACATACCGTTATAGTGATACTTGATTTACTCGGACTGAGCTGTCTTGTTTCTGAATACTGAACGCAGCGTAAAGTTCTTCATCTTGAGGAAACTCTGTCTCAAACATGTGCAAGAGTTCTGGTTCTGAATCAGTGTTCAACCTGTAGAAGAAAACTAAACCAGCCTCCCGGTCCAGGAACACACCCAGTTTTCTGGTGGACTCTGTTTGAAGTGGTTTAGTTAGTGATTCAGTTTTTTTGTCATGAGCCACAAATAGATTTTTAGAGCAGCATAAACACCACGACATCGTATTGCGTCCCAGACGTACGTTGTCATTCGCACCCTTCCTCTGGATTCCCTTATAGGCCACACCCATGCACACCCCTGTCCCGATCACATCCGCCGTAAAGAAGCAGCGTCCTGACAGCGGCTGGCAGCACAGGACCTGGCTGCACTTGTCAAATCTTTCATCATTAGCAGGAAGCTGTTGCTTCTCTCTCTTACGAGCAGCTACTGTGTTGTCCTCGTTCAGATAGAGGTATTCGTTAGCCGTCCGAGGGTCAAAGGTGAGCGTGACAGCATCTAAAATCAAAGTGAGATTTATCTGTAAATATCAGGTCAAACATATACAATTAGCATTAGCAGCACCTTGAGTGTGACTGTTTAAAATACTTCAGGGAAGTCACAATATTCCATCTAAACCTACTTTAAACAGCATTTTGGTCATTATTTTTGTAATTAAAGCGGTGGAAGTGTTCGGATCCATGTGCAAGTGTTTATTAAGAGAGATCAGGCAGGGTAGAAAAACAGGTGAAGAGAACTACATAGGCAAGGCTTAATTGTGGTCAAGGTACACAGGCAGGTAGTAGGCAGGCAGCAAATAGTCACAGATACAGGGAAACAGACAGAGATCAAAACCAAAAAAAACAAACAGGAGAATATAATGCTTGGTAATGGCGCCGGAGTAAATCAAAACTTCGCAGTGAACTGAATGCGAATGTGGTTTTTATGCTGGTGTTAATGAGTGTTTGGTTGATGAAAAACAGCGGTGAGTGCGTTAGCATATGACCAGGTTTGAGAGAGGGATGTATGATGGGAGAATAGGTCCGTGTGAGTCCAAATGACTGTGAGATGGAGTGCCCTCTAGGGGGGGCCGCATGGAATTCTATCCTGACAGTTTTAGTGAGGGCAGTTTTTTTTAATGAATTATGTAAATTAGAGAAACTTCAGTCACTATATCTGTCATACCAATTTTTTTTTTAAAGAAATGGAAAAACTAGTTACAACATTTACAAAAAGACATTCATCTACAGCTTAACCTACAATATTTATCAAGATCCATGTTTGAACTCACATTTGTACAGTCCTGGTTGGTAATTGCAGACTCCTCCAGTGTAAATTCTAGTTAGAGTTAAAGTAAGGGTTAATATGTTAAGTATCAGTCCATTGCACATTTATCGAAGCACATTTCAAACATGGATAAATAGTCTCATTCCACAACGCATTCACATTTTTACCTTTTCATAGGCCTCCACCTACAGTGCTTGTTTATTTGAGAATTCTCTGAACGGCTAAGAGTCAAAGTCCTCACTACATGTTTTATGGGATCCTGAGTATGCTCATTCCAACCTTCAACATTATCCAATTCCAACTAAAAGTTACATACCTCAGTGAGGGCAGCTTACTCTTCAGAAGACAAACTTTCTTTTCCAACTTTCTTTTGTTTTCAAGGTCATTATACCGCAAGTCCAGCTCTTTCAGACTGGCATTCAAAGATGACAGCAACTTCAAAACTCCTTCTTGAATCTGACAACCTGAAAGTCTAAAAAGCAAAATCAGATTTTTGTTTAGATCAACTAGCCAACGAATGACATTCATGACATTCACCCGTTTCACCACATCATTTAGCAAATGATATTGCATTCAGGGTATACATTTTTAAAACAGCAAAGTGAACCCTGAGAAGCAAACCTCTTTTGAGTTAATATGTTAATATTTCAATGTAAATATTTCAGTTATTTAACAATTGCTTATTTATCCCACTTGTTTGAACCCTAATGTGTGCAGTTACTTACTTCAGGACTTCAAGATGACACTTAGCACTCTTCAGCCCAGCAGAGAGAATTTTCACTCCTTCGTCTTCTACATGATTGTCACTGAGATCCAGGACTTTTAGATTCGCATTTGATCCTGAAAGCACATCCTTCATAACCTCCATGTCCTGACTATAGAGGTTATTGTGACTGAGGTTTAGCATCTGAATCTGACATTTGGGATCACACAAAGCCTTAGAAAGTTGCTTCAGTGCTGAAAGTCCCAGGCTATTGTGGCTCAGATCAAGATGAGTAAGGTGAGAGTTTGGTGAGGCAAGAAAAGGCACCAGGATTTCACAGTGTTTCTCTGTAAAGCCGCTTCCTTTGAGCCTGTCAATATTAACAATTAGTAACAATTTTGCATGTTTTTGCAATATTTGTAAACTTTGACTGGGCATATTTAAAGTAACTGTATGTAAGAAATGTAGTGTACTAATCATAAAATGGTCCTGTTGTGTTCAACAGGCATGCATGGGGGCAGTCGTGGCCTAATGCATAAAGAGTTGGACCTGTAACCCAAAGGTTGTGGGTTCAAGTCCCAGGTTTGTGGGTGGGATTAATGAATATTTAGAACTGTCTCCACCTTCAATACCACAACTTAGGTGAAACCCTTGAACAAGGAGCCATTCCCCCAACTGCTCCCCAGGTGCCACAGCAATGTCCTACCAAACTGCTCTGGGTGTGTATTCACGGTGTGTGCCTGGTTGTTCAGTTCTCACTGCTGTGTGAATTCAATGTTTACCTTATGTGGCAATACAATTAACTTTTTTTTTTTTTGCTTCAAATGGAATGACTTTTCCTAATTTAATCCGGAAAACTTGGTAAACATAAAACATTATATTATTTTTGCAATGCCCTGTAAACATTTTGTCACATTGGTGTTCTTCGAGGATCAATTTGACCCCAGGGTCTTTTAGCTGTATAAAACATAAGAAATATAAAAAAATTACACACATTTGTTTTGGGTGATATTGAGGTCACTATAACATGCTATGAAATTAAAGCGGTGACTTGTCATTGCTAACATAAGCAATGTATTAGTAGAGCCTGTTTCGCTGTCAATCTGAGACAGTAGCCTAACGTTACCATGGTAAAATAATTATTTCTTCACATTCAGGGGTGGAATACCCTTTTCAACCACTAGCTGTCAATCTTACATACTGCACCTTTAATGATATGAAGATGTTTACAGATGTTTTCATAATACTTACAAAGCCTTCCTGAAGCATGTAATGGCTGGAGAGAATCTTCGAAATCCTTCAAAGGTGATATTGAATTTCCTGAGGACAAACTCATCATGGTCTGTATCTGACATCACGAACCGGAAAGCCAGAAGCGTGCACTGGAACAGTGTGAGGGGCTTTTTGGTCCGTGAGCATTCAAGATCTGGCATCTGCAAAAAAGACCTGTCCTTGAGCTCCACGATGCAATGAACAAGACTTAAGCATCTCTCAGGAGACAGATCTTTTCTCCTCAAAGACTTAATGTATCTGGTCACTTTTTTGTGATGTTCGTAACTACTGTCTTCCAGTCGAGGCAGGAATCCTTCGAGGATACGTCTGCTGGAATCACAAGAAATTCCGAAGAGAAAACAATTAAAAAGATCCAAGTGTTCATTTTTGCTTTCCACGGCCACATCAATCACGCTTTTGAGGAAATCTGTCAAATCAGACGTTTGCTCCTTTTTCACTTTAAGTAATCCCAGGGAGTCTTGATTTCCGGATAAAAATTCATGGAAAACAAATAAAGCTGCAAAGAATTCCTGGACACTGAGATGGATAAAGCTGAAATGTCTAGTCCTGCTATATCCAAACTTGTATTCATCAATACAGGTAATGGTGCCAAGATATTGAAGAGCTTTATCTGGAGTAATAAAATATTTTCTCAAATCTTCTTTTGTGAACATGGCATTCTGTTCCTTCAGCTTCCAGTATGCCAGCGCTGCCAGTTTCTTTATCAGTTCTCTGTGCTGCATGAGAGCATCATTTTGTGACACATTTTGTCCTTGATATTTGTTGTGGCTCAGTCCAATCTGAATGAGC
>JAUYWG010000060.1:2650674-2665714 GCA_034779775.1 Enteromius afrohamiltoni | reverse complement strand
TTGAAGGACAGAGAGAACATGAGAGATCCAGAACCCTGCAGAATGAAGCACACTGAAGAACAAACAGGTTGGTGATTTATTCTGAAGAACAATAGGGTTACCAGCACTTGATCAATTTAGTGTTTATAGTAGAAATACAATCTGAATTAAAATAAGTACAATAAACAATAGGGAAGACTTTCTATCTCCAGGGTACAAAATAAATACAGAAACTCAAATGTTCAAATGATGTCACTTCCTGGGTGGTGCTATAAAAAATGTTTTCATTTTAGAAAGGAAGAAGTTGAATGAAAATTAAGCTGTAACAGTTATAAGTGAAAAATATTGGTCAGTTAATTGGTTTAAAATAGGTATTAAATATATGTTTATGACAGTATATTAATGCTAAAATTATGTTTATAATATAATTATTGTGTTGATCAAGCATTGAATAGTTCTCTCTACAGAAACACTGGATTAGTGTCTGTATTTTTAAATATAGATTGTTGTCTCTTCTTTTGTAAAAATGTATCAATATAATCATAATTTTTTTTATGATTTATTCATTTTGTAACCTTTTTCATTTCAGGTCTAATGGAGAAGAAACATCATGTCAAAACTGGAGATAAAACTTGCTCTCAGAGTGAAAGTGTTTCTTTACTGAAAAGAAGAAGTGATGAGAAAAGATTTACTTGCAGTCTGTGTGGAAAATGTTTGGTAAACAACCAGAGTCTCAGCGATCACATGAGGATCCACACTGGAGAGAAACCATACACATGTGATCAGTGCGGGAAGAGATTCACAAATTCATCAAACCTTAAAGTTCACATGAAGATCCACACAGGAGAGAAACCATACTCATGTGATCAGTGCGGGAAGAGTTTCACAAATTCATCACACCTTAAGAGTCACATGAGGATCCACACTGAAGAGAAACTGTACAAATGTGATCAGTGCGGGGAGAGATTCACACAACCATCAGCCCTTAAGAGACACTTAAAGATCCACACTGGAGAGAAACCATACTCTTGTGATCAGTGCAGGAAGAGTTTCAGACAATTGTCAAACCTTAAGACTCACATGAACATCCACACTGGAGAGAAACCACATGAATGTGATCAATGTGGAAAAACATTTTTTTGTGCCTCAAACTTGAAGAGACACCTGAAAGTTCATTCAAAAGAGCAACCATATTCATGTTCTTTGTGTGGAAAGAGTTTCACACAACTGCAATATTTAACAGAACATCAGAAGACACACATGGGTGTTGGAGAATATATGTGCCCTGAGTGTGACAAGACTTTTACTACAGCTCAACTATTGAAACAGCACCAGAAGATCCACACTGGAGAGAAACCATACATGTGTTCACACTGTGGCAAGAGATTCAGTCGGTCAGGACACCTGAAGTCACATGAGAGGATCCACACTGGAGAGAAACCATATCACTGCACTGTCTGTGGGAAGAGTTTTGCTCATTCGTCTTCTCTACAGAGTCATAAAATAAACAATCACAATAAGTAGTTTTAAGTTCTGATTTCTGATGCTACACTGTTACAAGTTCAAACTATTATTGTTCATCATAAACTGAAAAAGAGGCTGATTTATTTCTGTTTCATATTCACTAGTTCTTCTTCCACTTAGATTGTATTTTACAAATTACTGATGTATGATATCATGACTTCCATGCAGGTTTGTATCCGATTTAACTTCACTTGTATTCATGCTGTTTCACATAATTGTATAATATATGTCCCATAGTTGTTTTAATCAAGTGTCGTATCTGAAGAGTTGTTATCTGTCTCAGTGCTAATTGTGTGTCTGCAAACACCTAGAAAGAAAGGTTTCTCTTAATTTCTCCTTACATACAAAACAGTAAGAAGGAACTATTTTGTTATCAACGTATATTTCGATTCATACGGACAAATCAAAACGTTTGAGAAAGATCAGTGTCTTTATATGAGTGGTATTTTTAATGTGTTATTTTAGAAATAATTGTAATATTTTCAGTTGAGGCCTTCAGTGTTTATTATCACTCAAACATTAATTTTCTACCAAAATCACTCAAATTAAAGTGAGATGATCTGCTGCTGATCCTGAATCTTCTGTTTAATGAGTGTTAATAGTAATGAGGATCATCAATATTATCAGCTCTTTATTTAATATCAATAGATGCTGTTTTCACCTCATTCATTATGCTGATGTCAGATCTGTTAATTGTCTTATTAAGCTAATTTTATTACTGTTAACAGACTTAAGCAAACGACACAATCAGCTATTGTGAGATTACCTTGATTATATTTGATAATTGTGTGGGGTTCCTCCTGTTTCTTTGCATTTCTTTATATTGATAAGAGGTAATATAAATGTGAGAATTTAAAAATAGAGATTATATTCTTCAATAAGGTAGAAGGTGTAGAAGATTTAACACAGAAAAAAAAAACATATGATTTATTTATATTGATACTAACATCATGTCAAAGCTGGAGAAAAAACTCAATCAGAGACTGAAAATCTTATGTGTGTCTGTGACTTAGTTGGTCGCTGCTCTGTCCAAAACACCAAGCAATTTAATGGTGAATATGGATGCAACCGGTGTTATCATAAGGGCGAAGTAGTTGCTAAAGGAAATGGTTTCACTAGGGTGTATGTGTCACTTGCAGCCAGCATTTTGATGACGTTAAAACAGCAGTCGAAACAGGCATGTTTAAGGGAGTCAAAGAGCCATCCCCTTTAATGCTTTAAACATTTTTCAATATAATTCTGGGATTTGGTTATGACTACATGCATGGTATTTTGCTGGGTGTCAGTTGGCAATTAACAACTTTGTGGTTTGACTCAAAATATCATGGAGAGAGATGGTATTTGGGAAGAGAAGTTATAAATATTGACAAACAACTACTTGAAATCAAACCACCAGTGAATATTACAAGACCTCCACGCTCAGTAAGGTTGCGCAAATATTGGAAGGCCTCAGAGTACAGAAATTTTCTTCCATGCTTGAGTGGCATTGTATCCTCCGATTACCTAGAGCACATACTACTCCTTGTCCAAGCAACATACTGTCTATTAAAAGATGACATTTGTTTTTATGACACTGATGTAGCTGAAAACCTGTCGATTTGAGAGACGGTATGGTGAAAGATTATGCATATTCCCTAGACGGAATCAACATCTAATGTGTTAGATTGCAACTGCACCCCACTATTCATCATTTGGTCTGTAAAGGTGTGAACCAAATGGCCATACAATGCCTGTGTATTGTGAGGCCTCAAGTAGGAGGTCCTGACAGTATGTCTTCAGCTATAAGGTCTGGTCACACAAACCTCACTTTGGGTTAAGATTCAGAAGACCATGCTACACTACTTTCCTGAATAATCTCTTTTCCTTGGACTTTGATCAAGCTTACTTATTTTATGTATTAGAGAAATCTAATACATATGGCGAGCCATTAAAACCATACAGAGGAATCTAACAATTGGCGATAGCCAGCCAGGAGAGACAGATAAGAAGACATTTCACCAACTGCAACAAGAAGTGGACAAAAAAATCTTGGAGATTCTACAATTTTTGTGTTGAAGAGCGACAGACTGGGTCCATGGACACAAGTTATTTGAATCAACTGGATCCTGTCTCAAAGATTCTAATTTGGTGAGTGAAACTTATCAGCTCTCTAAAAGAACACTTTCAAGAACCCTCATATAAGTAAGCATATCATTTGATGTATGTAGTGAATCCATAAGAATCAGTGTAGCGCTATTCAAGAATATTTGGCTTGGGCCTTTCTTTGAGTCTGTAGAAACCTTTTAAATTATTTAGTTCATTCTCTTGAAACTGTAGGAGCTATAGAAACAGTGTTTATAGTTTGGCCCTGTTCTTCTGAGTCTGTAAGAATCATTTTAGAAAAAGGTTTGGTCCTTTCTCATGAGTCTGTAGGAGCCACAGATATGTAATTCTAGGCTTATTCCTGTTTTCTGGAGTTTGTAGGAATTGTTAAAGAAACAATTTGGGCCGTTCATAAAGAGATTGTAGAAGCAGAGGCTTGGCCATTTCTAAGTTTGTCTGTAGGAATTGTTTTTAAAAAATAACAGTTTGGTCCATTCGTCCAGATACTGTAGGAGCCGTAGAAAGCATTGGGACAGATTTTACTGCAAGAACTGTGAATTCTTGACTGGGTGCTAATTCAGCTATTTTTATTAGTTTTGAAAAGTAACTGGGTTAAAAGAAGATGGTATAAAGCCATGAAAGAAGTTTGTTTACTTTCTGTTGAAAGACACAGAAATATTTGAAGTAAATTGTCGAAGGGACAAATTTGAAACAAAGTATTTCAGCCTTCTGAAATAGGATTCAGAAAGATCAGTTCAAGTTAGCAAACTAATGATTTGTCTGTGTAACTGAAATGGTCAGTCTAAGAGATTGCTGTGAATTGAAATCAGAATAAGTAACTTTTAACAGCTCTAACAACTTTTGTTCTGTTTTCACACCTCTGAGAGCACTTTTTCTGTACTTGCCATGGCTGAGTCTTTACAAAACAACTGTTATGGGTCTGCAATGAGACCAACAGCAGAAAGGCATTAAACAGAACCTCCAAATGTCATCATTGATCAGATGTTAGACAATCTTAATGTATATTTGGACAAAAGGCTGGGACTGATGAAGTGCCATGATGACATGTGTGAAATGAAGAGGAGTATGAGGAGAACGGTGAACGATGAACTCGCATTGTAAAAAAGTTGGTAAAGAAATATTATCCATGCAGAATTTACCAACCAGCCACTCCAGACCAAATTGACAAAAGGTCAAAAGAAATTCCAGATGTATACAAAAAAAACACGGAAGGTTTGGTAAGTTCTTCAGCATCTGCAGAAGATTTATACCTTACACCCACTAGATGGAGCAATGATTCTCAACGTTAGAGAGACAATGACCAAAACAGGTTAAATGAAAGAGTTGAAAGGAGGGTAGGTGAATCCCAAGAGGACATTGTTGCAGGATGAGAAGCTGAAAACCTTTTTGTTTGAACTGAAACCTGCAGAGATTAACTGTAGTAAAATAACCTCTTGCATGTCTCAAAAGACAGGAGAAAGTGTTGCAGAATATGAGGAACATTTCAGAAAACTTGGTTGGAACATGCAGGTTTAAACAACAGTGAGGATCTTAACAAGGACACTGGAATGCCTTTGCATTTGTGAATGTACTGAAACCTAAGATTTCTGAAGCTCTTAAAATCATGGCGGTAGATCCATTTGCAAGCAGTTTAATAATAAGAGTAGTCAGACAGGCAGTGGTCAACAGGGGTAACAGAAGCAAGTAGACAGCAAAACAGTACCAGAGACAGGCGTGGGTCGGGATCACAGGCAAGGTTCAGAAACGATAGTCCAGCCAAAAGTCATTTTGAAAGTCATTTGAGCTATCCGTTGTCCCTCCCACAGGGCGGTGACTCAATCCAGAGCACGTCCAACCAGCAGTGAGCAGACTAGCGACACCTTACTCTCTTCTTCAGGGAAGCAATTGGGTTGGGAAGAGATGTAGAGGTTGCAGTGCATGATAAACCCTTTGGATGTTTCTTTTATTTCTTTGCGGCGCAGTTGCGCCTTTTTGGAGTGGGGAGGTAGTGTTACATTGCATGTATTTGTAGTTTAGTGTTTAAATTGTGTTTTTGTATTCTTGGCTTAGTTTTGTTTTCATTGTGTTAGTTTCAGTTCATGTCTTCCTTCCTGTTTGCCCTTATTTGTTGTGACTTTGTGATTATTAGTTGATTAGTTTCCACCTGTGTCTCCCCAGCTGCCCTCACTTTAGTCATTTAGTTCTTGTGTATAAATCCCGTCTTTTGAGTTTGTCCGTCAATGTTAATGTTAGGTTGGTTTTTGAATGTCTCTTTGATGTATTTTGGATACTACTCTGAGTTTTTGATTTCTCTTTATTAAAATACTTTGCTTTATTTAACTCTACGACTCCTACTATTCCTGCAGGATTTCTTTGTAAGGGATCTAACCTCCGATCCACGCAGCACATTCATTCTGAAATAATCTCTTCCTAATCGTCCCTCCATAACATTTTCGTCTTGTTTTTATTCCTTGATGAAAATGCTAATAGATTTTTGTCATAGTTTTTGTCTTTTTAAATTAATTTTCGTTCATTATCGTCTCATTTTCGCCGGTGAATAAATGTCATTGATGAACATTATGACGAAAATTATTTGTCAACAAAATTAACACTGTTGTCAAATTACCAGTATTGGGAGTAACACGTTACAAAAGTAATGCATTACAGTAATAAAAAACTTTTTTGCTTTAACACAGCAGTGTAAGGCATTACTAATCAATTTCCAGTAATATTTTACTGGGTACATGTTCTATAACACATTACAACACACGTTTAGCCGAAAATTCTGTTCAAAAAACAGCAAGACACAAGACATTTAAGTATCAGAAATGCTCTGTGGTCAGTTTTTTTTTTTAAAATTAAGTTAATTTGGAAAAACGCTTGGAGCATTTGTTGTTAATCAATTACAAGTTTTAGTTTTTTTTAAAGTAACGACAAAGCGGCAGACAGTGCTAATCATTCACTATGTTTGGTCAGTTTATTTTCAAATCATCCCAACTTGCCCAAAATAAATAAAAACATTTTAAGCATATAACAGTGTTTAAGCTTTATTCAATGTTGAATCAACTATAATGTCTTCCCGTCCAAGGGGGCCTATAGTTCTATTTTGCATACCCTCTTTAACACTCTTCATGGCAAACAAATGTTTAACTCAAATGAAAGCGATTAAGGAAAGAGATTTGTTTGTTGGTTACATAAATGTATTCTGTTCTTTTAATTATATTCTTAAAATTGTAATATTTGTAAATATTTCATTAACCAATCTTGCAGACAAACAGAAATGCATGGTAATGCTGGTAAACATGAATACTTCATATGTGAAAAACACAAACTTCTGCTCCCACCCCTTCAGTGAAGCTCCTCCCACAACAATCACACCTTCAGTGAAGCTCCTCCCACAACAATCACACCTTCAGTGAAACTCCTCCCACAACAATCACTCCTTCAGTGAAGCCCCTCCCACAACAATCCCTCCTTCAGTGAAGCCCCTCCCACTGCAGTTCATCAATAAATGCTGGAGTATTTCCATCAGTCTACAAGTGAAGACGAGCATCAGAGCATCAGGAAGAAGAGAAATCTGCAGAGAGTTTATTGAAGGACAGAGAGAACCAGATCCAGAACCCTGCAGAATGAAGCACACTGAAGAACAAACAGGTTGGTGATTATTCTTCATCCATCATCTGGGACACTGAAGAACATTGAGGTTATCAGCACTTATTGGTTTTTATTACAGTATATTAATGCTAAAATGAAGCTTGTAATATAATTATTGTGTTCAGCATTGAATAGTTCTCTCTACAGAAACACTGGATTAGTATCTGTATTTTTTAATATAGATTGTTGTCTCTTCTTTTGTAAAAATGTGTCAATATGATAATGTGTTGTAGTTGTTGTCTGTCAGCGTTTGTAGGCAGGCAGACAAAGAGACAATAGTTGCAAGTCAGTATAAACTTCCTTTTTAATCAGGTAGATAAACATAGGTACACATGTCAAATTAACATTGAGGAAAACTAGGGAAAACTCAGGACAGGTGAGGAGCATAGGTGGAGCTGGTAAACTAATCAACTAAATGGGAACATGAACAAGATCAAATAAGGGAAAATCATGAAGACATGAAAACAAAAGCACAACAAAACCATGAAACACTAAACAAAGACATAAAGCGTTACATGTCCACTTTCACTTTACATTTCTTTACCCTTTACTTTTTTATTATTTATTCATGTTTTAACCTTTTTAACTTTAATTTAGGTCTAACGGAGGAGAAAAAACATCATGTCAAAACTGAAGAAAAAACTTGCTCACAGAGCGAAAGCATTTCTTTACTGAAAAGAAGAAGAGATGAGAAAAGATTTACATGCAGTCTGTGTGGAAAAAGTTTGAAAAAAAAATCTAGTCTTGAGATTCACATGAGGATCCACACTGGAGAGAAACCATACTCCTGTGATCAGTGCGGGAAGAGTTTCACAAATTCTTCACACCTTAAGATTCACATGATGATCCACACTGGAGAGAAACCATTCTCCTGTGATCAGTGTGGGAAGAGTTTCACAAATTCTTCACACCTTAAGAGTCACAAGAGTATTCACACTGTAGAGAAACCATACTCTTGTGATCAGTGTGGGAAGAGTTTCACACATTCATCAACCCTTAAGAGTCACATGAGGATCCACACTGGAGAGAAACAGCATGAATGTGATCAATGTGGAAAAACATTTTTGAGGGCCTCAAACCTGAAGATTCACCTGAGAGTTCATACAAAGGAGAAACCATATTCATGTTATTTGTGTGGAAAGAGTTTTACACAACTGCACAGTTTAAAAGAACATCAAAATATACACACTGGTGTGAGAGAATATATGTGCTTTGAGTGTGGCAAGACTTTTATTAGACCTCAAGAATTGAAACTGCACCAGAGGATCCACACTGGAGAGAAACCATACAAGTGTTCAGACTGTGACAAGAGATTCAGTCGGTCAGGACACCTGAAATCACATGAGAGGATCCACACTGGAGAGAAACCATACAAGTGTTCACACTGTGACAAGAGATTCCGTCAATCAGGAGCCCTGAAATCACATGAGAGGATCCACACTGGAGAGAAACCATATCACTGCATTGTGTGTGGGAACAGTTTTGCTCATTTATCTTCTCTTCAGAGTCATAAAATAAACAATCACAATAAGTAGTTTATTTTTAAGTACTGATTTCAAGTTCTGCACTGTTACAAGTTTAAAATGTTCTTGTTCATCATAAACTGAAAAAGAGGATGATTTCTTTCTATTTCATATTCACTAGTTATTCTTCCACGCAGGTTGCATTTTAAGTTACTGATGTACGTTTCTCTACATTTCTTTTTACATACAAAACAGTGAGAAGGAACTGTTTTGTTATCAAAGTATATTTCGATTCATATGGACAAATCATAACGTCTGAGAAAGATCAGTGTCTTTATATGAGTGGTATTTTTAATGTGTTATTTTAGAAATAATTGTAATATTTTCAGTCGAGGCTTTCAGTGTATATGATCAGTTTCTACCAAAATCACTCAAATTAAAGAGAGATGATCTGCTGGTGATCCTGAATCTTCTGTTTAATGAGTGTTAATAGTCTGAGAATCATCAATATTATCAGCTCTTTATTTAATATCAATAGATGCTGTTTTCACCTCATTCATTATGCAGATGACTTCAGATCTGTTCATTTGTCTTATTAAGCTTATTTTATTACTGTTAACAGACTTAAGCAAACGACACAATCAGTAATCTCACAAATAGCTATTGTGAGATTACCTTGATTATATTTGGTAATTGTGTGGGATTCCTCCTGTATCATTACATGCCTTTATATTGATAAGAGGTGTAGGAAATCATTAGGTATTATTTAACAAATTACTTTATTAATCAATTTTGGGGAATGATCTTACATTTAATTTCTGTATTTTAATTAGCTCTTTGGTTAGTCTATGTAAATAAAAATTCATTATTAAAGATTCATTAAACTACGGTTATCCTGAGTTTGAAATATGAAATACACTCAGTTGACTAATATGTCTAGCGTCTTAACAATCTGTAACAGTAGCGTCTTCATTTTTAAACAGTTCACTTTAATCTGTGGCCAACTAATTAAACCAACTATAGAGTTTCTTTCTGTCTAAGCAAGGTAGCTGAGGATCTTGGCAATATTTGACTTTTCCAAAACACAATACACAAGACAAATGGTTCTTAATAAATAAAAAACACAATTTATTCTGAACTACTTACAAACATTAACCTAGGATTACGTAAACGCGAACACACATTCATACACACATACACTGTCTAAAGATGTACAGATAAAAGTTACTAGGTTGAAGGTCCGATATCTTGTGACTCTTGTGTAAATTAAATTAGTCAATTAGGTCAATGACTGGGCAGTGCATGCGAATCAACAAGAGGTCCATTCAAGCTGTTAATACCAAAAGGTATCCTTCCCTCTCTGGTTTGTTTCTGGACATAGCGACGCCAGTGACTCATGTATGTCCAATTTTTTACGACTTTGGTCTGTTTTAGAGTAAAGCCCAGTTGCTTTTCAGGAACTCGAGCTGCGTCAATGAGACGCTTTGGGAATGCCCTCAGCGCGACGGCTCTGAATTGTGTGTGAAATCAGCCAATGATGAGTAGGGACGTCACTGGCCAGGAAGCATATAAGTGCGTGGAAAACGCCGGCCAGATAGCTTTTTGTCATTCAGCGAAGTGCTCTGTGTTGACTGTGTGTTTGTCCCAGTTTAAAAAAAGTGTCTCTGTCAAAAAAGAAAAGATAAGGGACGAGGGCGACTAACCATCTTACAAAGTGCGTGTACTTCCATACAAGAGAGTTATTTATGATTGTCGGTTAACACACACTAGATGTGTAGTCTGTTGGGGAGCAAAGTACGTTGATGCAGTTTTCCAACAAAATAAGAGAACTGCAGATGTTGAGAAAGAATAAGCAAACATGAACGTGTGCTCTGGGGGTATTTATAGCATTTGCAATTAGTGGAAGGAAGCTGCTGGCGGGAACAGCCCCACCTGAGTACCAGCTCCTCATGCTACGCCTATAGAGACACGCAGAAACAGAGCGTTGCAGCAAGAGCTCTTCCCCTGAAACAGCAGGGGAGTTCTAAAATCAGAAAGGATCTCAAAAAACAAACAAAAAAAAATGTTGTCATCCAAGAGAGAAAGGAGGCCTTGCAGGGAATAGGAAGTCCTGATGCAAGGCGCTCAGGACTTCAGAGGGCAGGCCCCTCTGGGGAAGAGTGGTACAATCCGCATTATACGGATCCCATCTCTCCTCTGTGCCCTCGGGAGACTCCCTCACTAACCTCGCCAGTGCTACGAGGCGTGAGCGTCTCCCGGGAACATCGGTCTCAGGTTCAGCCACGCGGAAACGTAGCGGCGCCGAGATGTTCGCCACCGAGCTCTCACGAGAGAAACACAACTCCACATCGTCCCTCAAATATCATCAGAGACCAGCCTCGAGAGACTGGTTCCCTTAGTAGACTATTTGGCAGCGTGGAAGCTACTGCCAAATGTGTCTCGATGGGTCCTGCGTACTGTAGAAAACGGATACAGAATCTAGTTTGGAGGCACTCCGCCACAATTCGCGGGCGTCAATCATACGATAGCAGGCTCTGGTGATGGAACAGGAAGGCCATCGAGATGGATCCTCCTCACGATATCGAGTGCGGGTTCTACAGCCGGGACGAGGTCAGCCTACTGCTTGTAGCACCGTTCTGGCCAGGCCGAGTTTGGTTCTGGGCCCTGATATCCCTTCTAGATGGCTCTCCTTGCGAGATACCGATCAGGAGGGATCTTCTCTCACAAGCAGGGGGCACAATAGTTCACCCCCATCCAGAGTTGTGGAGTTTGAGCAACAGCCTCTCAACCGAGGTGGTAGAGACCCTTCAATCCAGAGCTCCATCCAAAGCTGTATGGCCTAAAATGGAAATTATTCACTTCATGGTGTAAAGAACGCCAGCAAGATCCAGTTAACTGTTCAGTTGGTACAGTACTAGAGTTCTTGGAGGCTAGGTTCTCCACTGGGGTCACTCACTCCACCTTGAAGGTTTACGTGGCGGCTATATCATCCTACCACTCCTCTCTTGGTGGACATATAGTTGGTAAAGAACCCCTGGTCATACGCTTCCTCTGCGGTGCGCTGCGGTTAAGGCCACCGGTATGGTCCCGGGTGCCCTCTTGGGATTTGGCTGTTGTGTTAGAAGCCCTCTGTGGGCCTCCTTTTGAGCCCATAGAGGAGATTTCAGATAGTTTGCTAACGATAAAGACCACACTTTTGCTAGCATTGTGTTCTCTGAGGAGAGTAGGTGACCTTCAGGCCCTCTCTGTGGCCCCTACACATCTCGACTTTGTACTGGGCATGGCCAAAGCCTTCCTGTATCCACGAGCGGAGCAGTTTGTTTCAGTCTCCCCAAGAACACCAAACAGACTTTAAGCCATTGGATAGTGGATGCCATCAACTTGTCATATGAGTCCTCTGGACTCCTGCCGAGGCTAGGAGTCAGAGCGCACTCGACACGAGGTGTGGCGGCCTCGAAGGCCCTGCTAGCAGAAGTAAACCCCCCAACACATTTGTCCGGTTTTATGGACTCGATCTCCGAGCTCCTCTGTTCTCTTCCTAGATATGAACAAACACACACTAGGCAGGGATTTAAAATTCTGGAGGCGTGGGCATCTGGTTCCCAAAGCGTCTCGTCGATGCAGCTCGAGTTTCTGAAAAGGAACGTCTCAGGTTATTTATATAACCCTGTTCCTTGAAGGAACGAGACGCTGCGTCTCGAAACCACACTTTTGGCATCCCCTGCCGGCACTCCGCTTCATGACAGGAGCTATCTGGCTGGCGCTTTGCACGCGCTTATATGCTTTCTGGCCAGTGACGTCACCCGCCATGATGTCCCAACTCATCATTGGCTGATTTTACACACGATTCAGAGCCGTCACGCTGAGGGCATTCCCAAAGCGTTTCGTCTACGCAGCGTCTCGTTCCTTCAAGGAACATGGTTATATACATAACCTGAGACGTTTCATCCTAAATGATGGATTTGTGTCTCGTGGCTTGTCTATTCAGCTCTCAGGTCTTACCGAAGACATATTTAATGTGAGAATGAAAATATAGAGATTCTATGTTTCATATTCTTCAAAAAGGTAGAAGGTGTAGAAGATTTAACACAGAAAAACTAGAGAGAGAGAGAGAGAGAGATTTACACACACACATTACCACTCAAAATATGTATGGAGATGTACAGAATACAATAAATACCAGTGAAAGAAGATTTGCTGTAGTTATGCAGCTGGATGCCAGTAACTTACTGTAAATTTGTATTTATCAAATTTATTGCCAACAATTTGTTCAAAAATAAATAAATAAGAAACATTAATAAGTCTGTACCATTACACAATAAAACCGCCTCATGCAAAGCATTCTGGGAACCATAAATCATCATCAACCTTTTTCTGTTTTTTTTTTCTATTTTTCAGCTATTTAAATCATTTCCACTGTTGGGCCAGTAGCCTTGTGGCCCCTCTGTAAAACCTCCCCTAAATACGCCTTCACTTGACCGCATCACACATTTAGGTGAAGAGTGTATTGTTACGCAAGCATTATTGAAAATGTAAAGTAAAATATTACTGAAACCTGATTAGTAATGCCTTACACTACTGCGTTACAGCAAAAAGTAATTTATTACTGTAATATATTAATTTTGTAACGCATTACTCCCAACACTCTCCATTTAGTACTGCCCTTCGGAAGCAACAGAATATATAGTTGTGTTTGAGTCCCTCAATAGTCCTTAGTGTGAAAAAATAGATCTCAAAAACATAGAGTCTTTGCTGGAAAGGGTTTAAATATGCAAAAGATGGAAGAATCAGAAGGACATGGAGGATTTTTTTTTTCCCTGAAGAACTGTTGTCTGTTTAACTGTTCAGAGCCAACAAGAAACAAACAAAGCAGTCGCGGATCATCTAGGTAACCATACAGAATACTAAGATCCAGGTTAGACTAAGGTTCACAAACTTTTGAACTGGGTTATTTGAACAATTTCAGCTATTTTTGTGTGTGTGTGTGTGTGTTTTGTGGACTAAATGTAAACATTTTATATAAAATATCTTACTTAGTACTAAAAAAAAAAAACATGCATTTTGTATGATCTAATTTTGTATAAATTACATTTTCACAGATTCTGCAAGGGGTTCACAAACTTTTTATGTGATTACAGTACTAGAAGGTTATTTTTTATGTGACTATTTTAGAGAAAAGATGATCAAGTAAATCATAGAGACAGAAAAGTCGCTGTATAACAGGAGTGATCCATTTATTGCTGGAGCACATGTGAATGGTTTAAAGTATTGTGGGGAGAAAGAGACAGTAGAGCATGTATTCTATATGATTATAAATATATATATATTGTTTTACATATTCATGTTATTTTGGTGAAAATATGACTTCACAACAGCAATGTACTGTAGATGGCGCTCTACATTTAGACTGATGTGCGCCAAAAAACACCAGAAGAAGAAGCAGAAGACGTCACTGGTCTCCGTGCTCAGGCGCTCCTCTGAGGTGAGTAGAGCAGTGAAGATGTTTCTCTTACTTACACATAAAACAACACCTCACTCACTTTGTTTAATTAACATCCTACGAGGTTATTTCTAAATGGTTTTCCTCGGATAAAACACTCTTTATGCGCCTCATTCAGTCGTGAACAATTTTGTATATTTTTAAAGCTTTGTGTTTCATTTTTAGAGGGATAATATGATGTATTTATTCATTGAGAGCATCTAAATGCTGACATTTTGCTTCTCTTCTTCTGTTGAGTTGCTCTGCTTTGTGCATCAAATAGAAGATTAATTTCCAGATAATCATGGGTTAAATAACTGTTACTGGCGGATTTTTTTATGCAGATTGTTGTTGCATCAATAATATAAACATAAATGCGGATGAATATCTCTGTATGAGTATTTATCGGCAAACTGCTGCAAATATACCGCTATGTACAGATTGTTTGGGGTCTTTTATGTGGTTTCCTCGTCTTTCTGTTCGGCTCACTTGGTTTTGTCGTGGCCACGAGATATTACTTCTTGGGAACATCTTATTATAACTAAGAAGATGTCCTGTCCCGGTTACTGTAGGTTTTTTTCAGTGAACCTTTGGTTGTTGTTGTTGTTTTCTATCCTGTATGTTAATGTTAAGGCAGGTAGAATAATGAATAATATCAATAATGAATAACATCTTAATATTTTCTTGGATATTTTCAATATTTTGCTGCTTGTGTAGCTTAAGGACAGTTGGCTCCTGAATATAATATAATATAATATAATATAAAATATAATATAATATAATATAATATAATATAATATAAAATATAATATAATATAATATAATATAATATAATATAATTAATATGAATGAGAATAAT
>JAUYWG010000060.1:2634853-2650574 GCA_034779775.1 Enteromius afrohamiltoni | reverse complement strand
TTGAACTGATGACAGCTTCAGTGTTTAGAAATCATCTGCCTTTTACTCGCTGTTTGTCATTTAATTCACAATTTTAACAATTTGTTTTTCATTACACTGGCACAAATTCTTTACAGTACATGACACAAATATTTGTGAATGTCTATTTCATTTTTAAATGAATGTTTTTGTTCATCAAGTGTTTGTTTTTCAACATTTTTACTTTTAGTTTCACACATGAGGACAATCTTTGAAGATGAACAAAAATATTTCTGGCCATGATATTATAATAATGCATAAATTGTACTTAAGCTGCTGCATTAAACAATGTAGTCAATCACATATATGTTGATTTCAATGACTAGAAATGTTTAAGAATCCACTCACTGAATTTTCATTTTTGGGTGGGTGAATACTATTGTGGGTGATTTTTATTACTCCTATGGAAATTTAAAATGATTTCTTTAATGAAATAATATTCTAAAACTGGCAGTAGGTGGTAAATGTCTTAATGATTGTAATTTATTTATTCATTTGGCTGGACTTAACTCAGGATTTAAGTAAATGTTCCCTCTATGAATGTTCCATTGAATTATTAGGTTTGTTTGAGTTGATGTGTTTCAGACCGAGTGACATTAAAGGCTGCATCTACACTAATCCGGAAAAATGTAAAAACATTTTTGTCTAAAAATGCTCCACACTATCGTTTCAATCGTTTCCAAAGAGCCATGATTCCAAAATCATCCACACTAAAATGACTGAAAACGCTTACATTCCTGTTCTGTGCAAACATTGCGGCAAAATGTCGAAGAAAAGCACAGAGTTTTTTTTAAATGGACTAACAATGTGCTGGAGCGTGTACAAACTGATGTTAATCTCAAATATGCTGTCAAAATTGAGAGCAAACATAGCAACTGCTGTACAATGCCTTCCACCATCTTGGTTGAATTGGTTACATGACTAGCGTTTTCAAAAACTCAGTTTTCCTTGACCAAAAACGCTGTCTCAGTGTGGATGGAAGGCCAAAACAGAAAGAAAAACATGTGTTTTCAAACGGAAATTGTCACAAACATCAGCAAATGACAGAACATTTCTTGCAATATTTACATTTAACCTAACTTCATCAAACAATAATGCATTCATAATTAAAAACAAGTTCATCACATCCTGTTTTGAGTTATTCTGCTGCTGCCATGCTATAATAATGTTTTCCTTAATTAGCCTGACACAATATTAAAATCATAGAGAAGATAATTTGTCATAGATTGGTTTACTGTCATTATATAATAATAATGCACTGAAATCATATGTCTTGTTCTACTTTTGGGCCACTATTGCCTCTTCAAAATTTCAACTTTCCTCCTACCATTCAGGTTCATCCAAATACAGCCACAGGACCTCTGCTCTTCCTTCTTCTCTAATATCTGATGCAGATGAGCTGAATATGGATAAAAAATGTGTTATTTTGCGCCAAAAAAATCCTGATACACAAAACCTTTGGCTCATTGCCTGTCCACCTGGAATTTGATTAATTTCAACAATTATTAACAATTTGAATTTAATTTGGTAACGTTCCATTGACGTTAAAGATCTAGTCTGGTCTTCAATGACCATAGCCTGTAGCCAATTAATATAAAAAATATTTTATCTTTTTAAATTTCCCGCTTATACTAATGGGATTTAAGTTATAGTCCCAGTCTAAAATGCAATATTGAGTTTCTTGAATGAATCTTTTGCTGACACGTGTGTAAAATGTATTAGATTGAACAGACTACGGTTCACTGTAAGGCAGGGACCTAAAATTATTCTGCTTAGGGCCCCCAGATGTACAGGGCTAGCCACAGAGCCATGGTCACCGCTAGAGGTCACTCATATCAGGTCTACTCACACTGGTCTTTGATTCATGTACCAGACTCCATCTCCCAGAATGCACCTCTCATCCACAGCTGTTCCTTGTTTTCTCCAATCTACCATTCATTAGCACCTGTAAAAAAAACAGTCTGTCTCTTCCTGTTGCGAAGTATTGTGATAGCCTGTCTTCCAGTTCTGAGTGTTTGTTTTCCGTGTTTGATTTCCTGGGATTTCCAGACTCTGGACTGTTTTCCGGTTTTCTGTAAGTTTGCTGCCTACCTTGTGATTTATCTGCCTGTGTACCTCAACTTTGATTTAAGCTTCATCCTAGGAGGTCTGTTTACCATTGTTTGACCCTGTTCTGCAGACCATGAATATTAAGCTCCTCCCAAAACAATCACTCCTTCAGTGAAGCTCCTCCCACTGCAGTTCATCAATAAATGCTGGAACATTCCCATCAGTCTACAAGTGAAGACGAGCATCAGGAAGAACATGGCAGATAATAAAAACAAAGAGGTTGGTAATTAATCTTGATTCTTTAATAATGAGGCTAAAGGAATTTAAGTTGACAATTTCAGTTTTACAGGCAAACAAAGAAAATTCTGACCTGAAACAGCAAAGCTTTCACACTTGGTGTAGATATTCTGCACCTGTGACCAAAAGTATGAACCTAGTTAGCCAGTTTTCTTTGCAGTGCAGTAGAAAAGAAAGTAGAGCAGAATCATAGTAAATAGCAGACCTGTGTCCGCAAACCAAGTGGTAAAAAAGTGTTGAAAGTTAGCAGACAGATAAACGACAGTCTAAACAATAACCACAATTTTTGTGATTATTTGGCCCAATTTTTCCATACCAAATTAGTCTATTTTTTGTCCATTGGACACTTTTGAAAATAAATATAAATATATATTAATATACTTGTAATTGTACTTGAGTACAGTTTTTGGATACTCTACTTTACTCTGCCAATGATTCACTTTTCAACCTTTCAGCCACAAAAAACTTTCCAAATAAAAACATGACAGTGGTTTCTCATTTGAACAAACTTTAATGTGCTGCTTTAGGACTGAAACCCTTTTAAAAAAGTTCCACACTGATCACATTTAAGGTTTCTCTCTACTGTGGATCTTCTCATGTCTTTTCATGGATCCTAACTGTCTGAATCTCTTGTCACAGTGTGAACACATGTAAGGTTTCTCTCCAGTGTGGATCATCTGGTGCCGTTTCAGTTCTTTACCTGTAATAAAAGTCTTCCCACACTCAAAGCACATATATTCTCTTACACCAGTGTGTATCTTCTGGTGTGCTTTTAAATTATGCAGCCGTGAAAAACTCTTTCCGCACACAGTACACAGATGTGGTTTTTCCTTCGTATGAACTTTTAGATGATTCCTCAGGTTTGAATCCCACCAGAATGTTTTTCCACACTGATCACATGTGTGCAGCTTCTCCCGAGTGTGGATGTTCATGTGTGTTTTAAGGAGTCCTTGTTGTGTGAAACTCTTCCCGCATTGATCACATGTGAACGGCTTCTCTCCGGTGTGGATGTTCATGTGTTTCTTAAGAACTGTTAATCGTGCAAAACTCATTCCACACTGTTTACAAGTGAATGGTCTCACTCCAGTATGACTGGTCAGATGCACAGTAAGGTTTGCTTTTTGTGCAAAACACATCCCGCACTGATCACACGAGTATGGTTTCTCTCCAGTGTGGATCCTCACGTGTATTTTCAGATTTTCTGACCGATTGAATCTCTTGTCACAGTGTGCACACTTGTATGGTTTCTCTCCATTATGGATTCGCTCATGTTTTTTTAGGTCTGCTGACTGACTGAATCTCTTGTCACAGTGTGAACACTTGTATGGTTTCTCTCCAGTGTGGATCCTCTGGTGCCGTTTCAGTTGTTCAGCCGTAATAAAAGTCTTGTCACACTCAAAACACATATAATATCTCACACCAGAGTGTATCTTCTGATGTAGTTTTAAACTTTGCATCAGTGGTTTTTCCTTTGAATGAACTTCCAGGTGTTTCTTCAGACATAATTCCTTTAAAAATGTTTTCCCGCCCTGATCACATGTGTGCAGCTTCTCTTCAGTGTGAATGAAACTCTCTCCAGGTTGGTCAAATGAGTATGGTTTCTCTCTGGTGTGGGTCCTCATGTGAATCTCAAAGCTCTGCATGTTTGTCAAACTCTCTCCACACTGAGTGCAGATGAAAGATTCTTCATTCAGTTCCTCATCATCCACGTCTTCTTCAATCAGCTCTGAAATGAAAGTAAAAAGTGTAACTGTCAGTAAATCAAAGAGAAAAAGGTATAAAAGTCAACCCAGTAGCAGTGGGAAGTAGATTGTTTTCATCATTTTGATGCATTTTTGTTCATTTAAATTAAGTACATCAATCTTCCAGTTATTGAATTTAACATAACAGGCACAAATCCTATGTTTTAATAGTGACAACTATAATATTAAACCAGCTCCACAATTGTTCTACATAAATTAACTGTGCTGAAAACAAATGTGCCCACTAGAAAGTCACCAAGTCATCTTCTTTTTCCTCTAAAGTTCATGCTGCCAAAACTAAATTTTTCTACACACAGCAAATTTGGTGGTGTTAAATTTCTAGTGTAAGGTCTCATGGTGTTGGAGTGTTCAAATAAAAGTGTACATTTACTGCAATAAACACCAGCGTGTGTGAAATGGTGCCCCCAAGCGGTGTAATATTTTGGTGTTGCACTTCCGAACGCCCACCCAGTGTTAATTGTACATACGGGAACTTGAACGCAGTCCGCATTTGACAAGCTTCCCTGTTAGGAAAAAATGGCGTCTCTTTCGGTGGAGTCGTGTGATTGAAAGCAAAACACAAGGTTAAAATTTAGAATATTCACTTATAACATGTTGTTTTAATACAACTACATACATTTAATTGATATGCAGTTTATTTTAATACATTTTATTTCTGTGAGACGCAACGTAAACTAGCGTTAGTGAGTCACTGACAGGCTATATCTTGTAGTTTTACGTTAACGTTAGTGAAATCTGACATTTCAAAACATTAGAACTGCGTTATTTATTGTAACTATATGGCTTTATTTTTTGATCGGATCATTTCAGTTTCATAGGAATTTTGGGCGCAAACATCTACACTGGATTGGTGCTGATTTTACATACAGGACATTTCCATCATCAGGTTGGTCATTTGAAAGAAAGGAGAAGCATGCTTGAAGCACACTGTGATGGTCTTTTCTCTGTTCTAAACAAGATAAAACCACAGGTAAGAAATACAATCACGATTATGTTTGTTTTAAATAACGACTAATCTATTTTCAAAATGCACTTTATAGTGAATTGTTATCGCAGCCATTTTAAAAACGTGAAATATTTCTATGGCGAAAAATAATGTATAAAGTTTGTATGTGTATGTGGTTAGTGTGTAAAACATCCTGCATTTTTGTAAGTTATTTTGTACGTTTTGTAACTGTTAATTGTTAGTGAAAACTGAATTTCATTTATGGCTGTAGGTCGTTTTTAAATTAAATAATTTCAATTTGTGTAGAAACTTTGGTTCGGTGCTTATTTTACATACGGGACATTTCAGTCGTCATGTTGCTGGCCATTTTAAACACCAAGCTTGAAGGACAGAGTTATGGTCTTTTCTCAAATAAGTGCAAGATAAAGCCACAGGTAAGACTTTAACTCCTGATTGTTTGTTTTGATAAATAAAATGATGGTTTGTACGGTTTCATATTGAATATACAGTGGCTTGCAAAAGTATTTGGCCCCCTTGAACTTTTCCACATTTTGTCACATTACAGACACAAACATTAATCTATTTTATTGGAATTCTACGTGAAAGTCTAATACAAAGTGGTGTACACTTGAGAAGTGGAACGAAAATCATACATGATTCCAAACATTTTTTACAAACTAAACAAAAAAAAAAAAAACTAAAAAAAAGTGGGGTGTGCGTAATTATTCAGCCCCTTTTGGTCTGAGTGCAGTTAGTAGCCCGTTGACATTGCCTGATGAGTGCTAATGACTAAATAGAGTGCACCTGTGTGTAATGTAATGTCAGTACAAATACAGCTGCTCTGTGATGGCCTCAGATGTTGTTTAAGAAAATATTGGGAGCAACAACACCATGAAGTCCAAAGAACACACCAGACAGGTCAGGGATAAAGTTATTAAGAAATGTAAAGCAGGCTTAGGCTACAAAAAGATTTCCCCAAGCCTTGAACATCCCACAGAGAACTGTTCAAGAGATCATTCAGAAATGGAAGTATGGCACACAACTGTAAACCTACCAAGACAAGGCCATCCACCTAAACTCACAGGCCGAACAAGGAGAGCGCTGATCAGAAATGCAGCCAAGAGGCCCATGGTGACTCTTGACGAGCTGCAGAGATCTACGGCTCAGGTGCAGGAATCTGTCCATAGAACATCTATTAGTCATGCACTGCACAAAGTTGGCCTTTATGGAAGAGTGGCAAGAAGAAAGCCATTGTTAAAAGAAAACCATAAGAAGTCCCGTTTGCAGTTTGCCACAAGCCATGTGGGGGACACAGCAAACATGTGGAAGAAGGTGCTATGGTCAGAGGAGACAAAATGGAACTTTTTGGCCAAAATGCAAAATGCTACAGTATGTGTGGCGGAAACCTAACACTGCACATCACTCTCCACCATCCCCACAGTCAAATATGGTGGTGGCAGCATCATGCTCTGGGGGTGCTTCTCTTCAGCAGGGACAGGGAAGCTGGGCAGAGTTGATGAGAAGATGGATGGAGCCAAATACAGGGAAATCTTGGAAGATAACCTCTTGGAGTCTGCAAAAGACTTGAGACTGGGGCGGAAGTTCACCTTCCAGCAGGACAATGACCCGAAACATAAAGCCAGGACATCAACGGAATGGTTTAAAACAAAACACATCCATGTGTTAGAATGGCCCAGTCAAAGTCCAGATCTAAATCCAATCGAGAATCTGTAGCAAGATCTGAAAACTGCTGTTCACAAACGCTGTCCATCTAATCTGACTGAGCTGGAGCTGTTTTGCAAAGAAGAATGGGCAAGAATTTCAGTCTCTAGATGTGCAAAGCTGAAGTCTGACAGCTCAAGTTTTTTTAGCTGACGAGACTGGAACAGAAGATGTTTTTGCTGACATTATTGAGCAGAAGCCGGACACTCTTTGGATGGTAATTGGTGCTGTGGCTGTAACGGGTATGAAAAGAAATAATCATATGTATGTATATGTAAATGTGTATATATGCTTTTGTTCTAATTTTCTATTTGATTTTAAGACACTCCTGCGCACACAAGCTATCCATCTTTAAATGAGACCGATGCGCCATCGCTTGTTCAGTTTCATCATCGCCAGACACACAGACAGTGATGGTTCTGTCTTCCCACCTAAAAGAACTTGTTCTGATGACCATTTGCAAGAAGCTAAGGAGGTAATCTATGTGCAACAGCAGTCAAGAGGGAACAGACCGTTTTTATGTGTATATATAATTTTATGTGTATATAAAATAACTTTTTAAAATCTATATTGGTATGCTTATATAGATTTGTTATGGTTTGCTTTTTCTTTTTTTGATTTCAGACTGGGACAGTGATCTGTCTTCCCTGTTACCGCTGGTCTATTTCCTGCCACCACCTTGTAGGAAATAAGTTTGTCAAGATCAGTGTGCGTGACGCTTTGGATCGCGTATAAGATTTCATTCTCTTAATGTTATGTAGAACTGCGTGTCATGCCTAGAATGTTTAATATCTAGATGTACATGTATTAAAATGTGATTGTTTTGTGAATGTTCAGTCCTTGGATCAACACAGCCCTACATCTTGGCAGTTGGCACTTTGAAGTACTACACTGCTGTGGATAAGTGGCTCATTCCCTGCATGGCTAAGTCCTCTCTCTCAGCCTTTACACACAATAGTGTTTTTGTGCTGACTGAATTTGTCTGTTCCTTTTGTATTTTGTACTACATAATACTAATACAACACACATTTTAGAAATCATAGAGTCATACAAATTTAATTTTTTTTTTTTCTTTTAATGCTGTTACACTGTTTTTATGTACGCTGACTAATTGTTTGTAAGCACAACATGAGTTGAATTTATTTGTGGCATGTGAGAAAATAAATCCAATTGTTTTGAAAGGTTTGTGTGATTGTTTTTTTGTGTGGTAGGTGCTTTACCCTGTCAGTGTAAAAAATAACCTTTTGAATTGGTGTATAATACACGGTTGTAGAGAGTAATACACCGAGTACACTAAGAGTATATTGTACACTTTTGGTATAAAACTGTTCACTGTCAAGGGGTATATATTTTAACACCAGGCTGGTGGGACCTATATATACACTAGAGAAGTGTAAAATGTACACTCATTGAGTTAAATGAACACTGGACAAGATCCACAGAAGCTTGCAAACTCTTCAAAACCTCCTCTGTTCCCCTCCACCGCCTCTTTAACTGTTGGAGATTTTGCTAACAGGAAGACATCTTCGGCAGTTTGACAGCACATGTGGTACTCACAAAGTGACCAAGTACAGGAAACCTTTTAAAGCAGAAGAGACACAGCAAAAATATTTCCCCTTATGAACATTAACCACTGTAGTAACTAAGTTTTTAGGTTGTTAGTTAACGTGAAAACAGTTTTCAAATACCATGGTTAAACTATGGTTAATGTAAAAAATAAAAATTAAAAACAAGCTAAAGAATATGTTCAAGATTTTAAATGAACAGAAGCTTTACCTGGTAAGCATGTTGAGCCATGTTCATCACCAGCTCCTTTAAACATGTCTGATGTGGTCTGTGTGTATCTGCAGACAGAAGCACAATGAACCAGCACAGTCTCGTGTAAAACCATGACTAATTTCCTTGTTGTAGTGTTTTGGGCAGAGATCTAATGTTTGTTGTTGTTTATTTTTACAGACTAATAACATATATTGTAAAATTGATAGACATTTTTATTATTTGCAGGAGTTTTACTATTTGGATTTTCTATTTGTTTGTTTTTTTCCAGCAGCTCTGATAAGCTTCAAATTATAATTAACCATTAAAGCTAAGCAAATTTATTGTGTACATACTGTACATCGTCAACCCATTTTCTAAACCATATTTTTGATGTACCATGAACCACCACGGTACACCAATAATAATATCTAATATATAATAATAAGTGTTTATTGGGAGTGTTTTATCACCTACTACATTATCAGCTACTACAGAGTTCTGCTTCAACCCTAATCAAACACACCTGAAAGCAGCTGATGTCCCGGATATTCCGCACCACAGCCGCGTCCGAGGCTGAATGCAGCTTCTTCTTCACAGCATCTTATTGACGCTTCTTCTTCTTCTTCTACTTCTGTAGATTTTATTGGCAGTTTACAAGCGAAATGTATTACCGCCACCTACTGGACTGAGGTGCAATTCATTGAGTAATTTCTAGGATTTTAAAGAAGAAAAACAGAATCTCTATGCTGTTCGCTAACTGTGTTTCTTTGATAAATGATATTATGGAACTAGTGATGTTTTCTGACCTGGGCTCTCCCAGTAATGTCTGCAAAGAGAAATCTTCCTTTGCTGGAGTGACCACCCTTCTCAATTTCTCTCTTTGACTGGAGAACCTTTCACATTTCATCAGCTCATGCTCTACATCTTCTCTGACTCCACAAACCTCGCAGTTACCAGTTGGATCTTTATTTATGGAGAATAAATTACAGTTTAACCCAGAATTACCTATTCTTATCCTAAAAAACCAGACCTCCTCCTGTCTGTTTGTGTAATTGTATTTTCCCGTTGAATTTTCATGTTATAGATTGTACAAATGTCTGCCCTTCGCCCCCTTATCCCATTCAGACATTGTGTTAACTTTTTGTTTGGTAATTACCTTAATCTCTGATTTATTTTGTGGAATATATCCCCACCCAACGTATTGTTACGTTAGGTTTACCACAGACCTTATTTTATGAATTATTTGTAAAACCACATTATAAAATCCCTTTGGAAAACCTTGAGACCAGCAGAGATTATTTTAAACTAAAATGCTTTATTCTCAGGGAATGCACCTGAAACCTGCTCTAAACCTGTTATTATATGGCATTATTGTACTGTTGTACTCACTATTTTATCATCACTTTAGCACAATTTGTAGTACATCTAGTTTCACTTTTACTACATTTTTATGCTGACCGAACTGAATCAGTGCAACTAAAATATAGAAAGCGGAGTCTGTCAAAATGTACTGATTTTATTCCATTTTATCAGTGATGGTCAATTATTAGTATTTAGAGATGTATTATTTTTCCCCAGTATTTAAGCGGGAGTGTTCAAATATTCACCTATTGTGTGCAGAATTGCAAATGTATACATTTTTTAGCTTGATTTAGCGACGTCTTCACCACTTTTGACACTTTTTTAAATGTTTAGAGAAAAATACAGAACATCGCCATTTCTCATATTCCATTAAAAATGTTCCCTATAATCCCTTAATAACCTGTTTTTCCTATGCAAGCGAAAACAAGCAGTAATTCACACAAGACTGATTGGTAAACACTCATACAACAGTTTACAGTATGAAAGGAATCATTTGGAAGATATTGAAGTAAATATTAACTGAAATTGAAACTTCTTCAGGACTGAATCACCCAATCACGATCACTTGTTAGGTTTCTCTCCAGTGTGGATGTTCATGTGCATCTTAAGGACTGATGATTTGGTCCCACATTGATTACAAGTGAATGGTTTCTCTCCAGTGTGGATCCTCATGTGTATTTTCATAGTTTCTGAACGACTGAATCTCTTGTCACAGTGTGAACACATGTAAGGTTTCTCTCCAGTGTGGATCTTCTGATGTTCTTTTAAAAAATATTCATTGGCCTTTTGTATACAGCTCAAAGGCATTTGGTCTCTCTGGCAAGTTCCCTAATGTAACGTCTCCTTTCCCTCCTTCAGGGAACGTGGGTTACATTCGTAACCTAGATGTTTTCTGTGGTGAATAGTTCACGCTGTAAATTCTCTTTAACACTTATCAAAATCTAGCTTGCAGACGGGAATTATTTTGTTATTATTATAGTTATTAGAAAAACGAAGTGTATTTAGAATAATAATAAGTAAACACACTAAATAAAGTGAGATGGTCTGCTACTGATGTCTTGTTTAATGAGTGTTTATCATCTGAGGCTCATCAATATTATCAGCTGCTGAAATTCTGTGTCAATAGAGCCTGTTTTCACCTCATTCATTATGCTGATGACTCCAGATCTGCAAATTGTCAAGTTAAGATCATAATTGCTGTCAATACACGCTATATCAATATCGAGTGATTGATTATAGCAGCATTTATTTCAGTGTTCTGTGATGAACAATTTTCAAATTAACAAAAAATATATATAGTTAAACGTATTTGGTGGGTTATTATTTTTCCGCATGAGCTTAAATTTTTTTCAATTTTTACATTCTTTATACTTGATATCCTTTGGATTTGTTGATTTTTCTCTAATTTAATGTCTGTGCATTAATGAGAATCAAGATAAAAATGAAGGTATAAAATATGTGCATGGATGTTAGAATTAGTGTAAAATAAAATGCAATTAATTGAATTTAAAAGAACACCAATAGTAGCATGAATAATTACTATAAAAACAAACTTTTTTAGTTTCTTTACAGACACGCTCAACACAACTGTCTTTCATTTTCTCGTCATTTGTTTCCACTTTTACTTTTTATGTTTGATTATTACTATTACAAATATTTGTATTGTTCATTTTCACTGTCTGCTAATTGTCCCTGCATCATGAATGAATAAATAGGAATAGTTTGCTTGAGTGACATTTTTACAGAATCATATCGTTATTATTTTAATCTAACACTTATTTCTGTTTCTCTGATCCTGCAAGATCGGAAGTCAAAGAGCAAGCAAGAACTTTCTTCGTACTTCTACTTTTTTTCTTCACCAAAATGTAAAAACATGTTAATAATTCTTTCAACAACTTTCTATTTTTAGTTTCAGAAGATTCTGTCTCCATCAATTTTGGTGATATTGCTTTGAACCCATTTTATGGAGGGATAATAATAAAAGCAAAACACCTTTGATTTGATTTGCTGTTTAGTACATATTTGCCGATTTACCATCGGGTTGCCAGGTTTTCACAACAAAACCCGCACAAATACACTAACTATCCCACTCGTGTTTCGGTGGGCTCCGCTGGGAAACCCAAGGACTTGGCAACAATGCAGTTCCGCTCGGCTCTCGGTGATGACATCACCACGCACGCACGCACGCACGCTCAGCCAGCGTCGAGTCCGCTCATTCACGCTGTGTTTACGCAGCCAAACACAGTGTAGGTATGGGTCATTTCTGCCGTGTTTTCGTCTGGAACAGCGCTATTAGCTGATCAATATGTTATCATTGTGTCTCTTTTTATATGATATTTTTTCTATGCAATATTATTCCGAATAATAATTAATTTAATAGAGTAATGGTATTTTATTAAATACCCTTAAACAAATAATTCGTTTATACCCACAAATATATAGAAATTGAGATGATCTGCTGTTGATCCTGTGTTGCATGTTTAATGATTAGTCTGAGGTTCAGTAATATTATCAGCTTCTTTATTTCATGTCAGTACATCCTGTTTTTACCTGGTTTATCATGCTGATAACTTCAGATTTTGCTATTTTTTTGCTGTCAGCAGTCTTAAGCAAGTGAGACCTATTGTGACAAACAAGATGTCATAACTACATTCATTTCATTAGTCTTTAATATTCATGTTTCATACAAAACTGAAACAACAAAATGTATTCATTCCAGCTCAGTTGCAAATTTGCAAAAAAGTATATTTCTGTTTCTTCTTTCAGTTCAATTTAAGTATATGAATTAAATCAATAGTGATAGCTAGGCATATATTATTATATTTATACTGTGGTTATATTCTAATTATTCATCAGAAATGAATAAACAATATATTTTTTCCATTCTTCTGTTCTGAATACATAATAATTTGGTGTTGGTTAACATCTGTTTTCCTCTTTAATAGTTTTTTTTTTTTTAAAAAGGTGATTATTTGCTTAAAAAGATAACATTTGGAGATCATTGTGACTTGATTCTACAATAATAACCTTGTACAGCCCTTTGTTTCACTTTTATGAAATCCCACCCCACGTTTCAAGATTTCAATATGTTTTAAACATTTCCATTTCAGACCTCATGGAGAAAAATCATGTAAAAAAAGAACAAATCAATGTCAAGACTGAAAGTATCTCCTTACAGGACACGAGAGACAAGAAAAGTTTCACCTGCGTTCAGTGCGGGAAGAGTTTGACATGCAAGAAGAGTCTGAGGATTCACATGAGGATCCACACGGGAGAGAAACCTTACAAGTGTGACCAGTGCGGAAAGAGATTCAGACAACAAGGACACCTGAAGGACCACATGAACGTCCACAGCGTAGAGAAGCTGCACCCGTGCGATCGGTGCGGGAAGTGTTTTGCATACAAACAGAGTCTTAAGACCCACATGAAGATCCACACGGGAGAGAAACCGTACACGTGTGATCAGTGCGGGAAGAGATTCAGACAGTCGGCGCACCTGAAGGAGCACATGAACAGCCACGGTGTGGAGGAGCTGCACACGTGTGATCGGTGCAGCAAAACATTTCTGTGGGCTTCGGGCCTGAAGAAGCACCTGAAAGTCCATTCAAAGGACAATCCACATTCATATATTTTATCTGGGAGCACTTCAGAAGTCTGTCAGTGGGCCGTAACGGAGGCCAGAGAGCCTGAAGACGAGATAGAGAAGATAATACTGTGGTAGGCAGAGCAGAACACTGAATTAGGGGCAGGGTTTATATGAATATATCCCCGAGTATCCTTCTGACTGACAAAATATTTTTGACATATTTTTCTTCATCTCACCTGTCTATAATACATATTAAAGTGGTATTTCTAAATGCAAGCACTGCTTTGTTTACAGCGCTAACTAGGGTTGCGAGAAATAACCAAAATGAGCATCCCTAGCGGTAACCAAAGAAACGCTAAATAGCTGCTGCTCCATAAGCGCCACCTGCAGGCGGAAAGTGGACTTGTTGTATTCTTCAGGCCGTTCTGTTTTCACTTGAGATTTATGTATTATTTCATTCGGATCATGATTATGCAGCGGTTGCCTCTAAATCTAAATGACTACAGAGAGTTTGGCCTATAAAAGAGCAAATAAACATCATGTTCTTGAACTAATATCTAAATTTTTTCTTGCCTCTTGCTTAAAAATGTAATTGATATACTACAGCTTCTGCTCACGTCAGGTTTTGATTGTTGAAGCTTTGGATTTGCCGGATGCTGCTGGCCGTTCCACAAAACTTGCAGTGTTGGTGAGTAATCCTAAAAAAATTAACAGCTATTAGCAATGAACTATTTTAACAGCTCAACTTTGTTTGAGAGAGCAAAGTTCTTCAGTAATTGGGTGTAAGCAGGCTGACAAGGCAATCTTATTAATTGGGGCCTACACACAGTGCTTAAATTGTAAATTCTGAGGTCCAAGAACAAAATGGGGTGACGGATCCAGCATGTGATTAGAGGAGGGATTTGGTTGACGTGATTAACAGCTTGCTTGCTATTATTATGGATCATACGTGAAACACCTTGAAATAGTTTATTTTTTTAGTTTTAGTTTATCTTTTTATAGTTTGATTTACAATATAAATTTTATTTTGCACATCTCTGTTATAGACTTCATTTAATTCTGTCTAGAATTTTTCATATCAAGAGAAGTGAGGGGAAAAAAAGGCAAGAGGATGACAGAAGAGTTTCAAAACGAAATGCAAATGTACTTGTTAAAACATTTAGGATACATTTTAACATTGGTTTCTTTTTTATTTGTTTTTTTTTTTTGCTGATTTTTGTTTTATTTAAAAGAAAATCGTAATTTTTCAGAATTATTTGTTCCTCATTCTTTACAGATTTTTTTATGCACAACAGTACATCTTTTTCACTTTAAATACTTTTCAGTTATTATTATAACTCGGGTCTTTGAGAAAAACAGTTACTGTACATCTGAAATGGATTCAGTCATGACACAGGCCAGGGCTGTCCAAACTCAGTCCTGGAGGGCCAGTGTTCGGCAGAGTTTAGCTCCAAGTTGCCTCAACACACCTGAATGACAATTTCTAACATGCTTAGTAAGAGCTTGATTAGCTGCTTTAGGTGTGTTTAGGGTTGGAGCTAAACTCTGCATAACAGGTTGGATAAAGGTCTATTTTGGTTTAAGGCATTTAAGTGGCCAATCACTCACTCATTCACAGAAAACAATATATTGATTCACTTTCTGTAAGACATGATTTATGTTAAAAAGACTGTATGTGAGAGAGTTATAATGGCCATGAATATTTAATAATTTACAAATGAGACACAAATGGCCATCCATAATGGGCCATTATCAGTCATTGGTGCTGTATGCTGATATACTCGTATTCAGTGAATCAAGGTGAAGTGGGGATCACAGGCAAAATAAATAGATGAGGCCCTTCTAAAAGTCTTGTGAACAAAAGTTTTGTGTTTTATGGTTTTATTATTATTTTGATTTTTATTTTCAGCTAATTGAAGCTCCTCCCACAACAAATCGCTCCTTCAGTGAAGTTATAGAACAGTTCATAATTATGTAGATGTAACAGATGTTATATATGTTACATACTCTGCCAAGTAATTTGTAATATATATATATATATTAGTGCTGTCAAATGATTAATCGTACATACAGTATATATTAGAAAGTATTTACATGTAAATGCAATTATATATTTATTTTCTTATATTTGAAATTATATCTTAATATATTTAATATATAAACATAACATATTTTCATTAAATATATACATGCATGTGTTTGTATTTTTATATACTTAAT
>JAUYWG010000060.1:2533590-2571133 GCA_034779775.1 Enteromius afrohamiltoni | reverse complement strand
ATAAATAGTTTAATCTGGTCATTATACATCACCATCACTCTGTTCTTCTACTTGATAATGTTCAGTGCTCTGCTACGGTCTGTGTTGTTAAAAGAGCTGTAGAAATAACAGTGACTTGACATTCAAAGATCTGGTTAAATGAAATATTGTCAGAATTGCTGAATGCTAAGAAAGTATTAGGTTTGTCTGTCTATTACTAATAATAGTAAAGCAATCGTTATAATACTTTTTGTATTGCTTTTAATTCCTCTGTTTAAGTTTCTATCTGAATATTAGACAGACGTATATTTCTATTAGAAATAACTCTTAAACTGTGAAGATGGAGAACGAAAGGGAGAGACAATAAAAATCTCGCCAAGCAGAAAAACTTCTAGGCCAAAGCAGGTTATTAAGAAATGTCAAATATTCCTCCGCTGTGGCGGCGTTTGTGCCGAGCAGTCCTCTCAGTGTGTGTCTCTCTGGACTGAGTGCTTGCGTGACATCTGTGTGTTTGTAGGTCAGCGATGATGTATAATACATGACCTTTGCTTCGGAGCGCTGAGAGATACGGATCTGTCTCCGCTGGCTCCAGGTTATTTGACATTGAAGCAGATCCAGTGTAGTGCACACTAACAGTTAGACGGGGTCTTCACGTGATTGCGTGACTCCTGATGGAAACACGCTCGGCTGCGTTTCTCTGAGTTTAGTTCCTTCTGACAGAAAACATGCATTACAAGCCAATTAATATGAGATGAATCTGCAGGACTGGGTCTGTGTGTGGACGCTCAGCGATCTCTTTATTTGACGAAGACCTATTGTGTGAGTTTCTAAGACATTTTGAATCAGATTGTCCTGATCTTGGATACGCTGGCCCTCGTGTTGATCCTCATTGTTGAGTCCTGCTTTACATGCAGTTCAGCTGCTCTTTGTATCTGCGGGGTCAAAGGTCAGATGGCCGTGGTGAATCTTCTCTCTATCAGGGGTGTAAGAGCGGTTAGCGGCTATTAGCCTAGCGCCAGGACTTGTTTTGTAGCGATGAGCTCACCTGAGCGTGTGTGTGTGTGTGTAACAGCTGCCTCCATGTCTCAGCCAATCAGAGAGCAGTGCTCAGCGCTCGCATCACACCTGCTGAGAGAGGAGAAAGAAACATACTGCTGAGGAGGAGTGTGTTGCACTAGAGGTGTGTGTGTGTGTGTTGTGATGTCTGTATGCTGTTCATCAGATTCAGAGTGTGTCTGATGGATTATGGGATGTGTGCATGTATGCAGACAGTAAACAGCAGTGACCTCTGCTCACTTCAGTGTTCTTCAGTGTTCTCAGTCACGATGAACCGCTTTCCCAGACTGTCCTGAAAGCGCGTGGTTGGTTGTGTCTCTGAGGGTCCGTCAGGTTCCTTTGAAACATGACACTTATGAAAGGAACACACTTCTTCAGCTTCTCTGAGATGTGGTGTGGAGTCATCAGGCACTTGTTTCTCTGGAGAATGTTCTGGGGTGTTGTCTTCAGGTCCTCCTAACAGTGACTTCATGAGCTCGAGTCATAATAATAATTCTAATCATGGATAGTTCCTCACACTTGTATTTTTGTTGTATTCATGACAGTAGTTACTATTCCAGGTGTTGTTATCATTAAATATTTCACTTATCACGAGTACATCGTTATAGTTATTAATTATCGTTGCAGTTAAAGGGTTTATCTTTAGTTTCATCATTAAAGTGGTCGTTATTGTAATCGTTATTATTATTTCAGCTCTCATTGGTTTTATAGTTCATGTTGTAGTTATTTTAAGTATCGTTGTAGTAATTAGAGGTACTTTATTTTGTTGTTGTCGTTCTCATTACAGGTATTCTTATCGCTGTTACTATAGTTGTTGTTATAGTTAATAATTATCGTTGTACTTTATAGTTATTGGTATCATAATTCTTATTATCATTATGGCTGTGATTATTTGAGCTGTTGTTGTTTCTATAGTTAGCGTTATGTTTGTTGTAGTAATATTTAATTTGATGTAGCTGTTTGAGGTGTGTAATTGCGTTGTTTTCAGCGTGGCCGTGGTGTGAGTGCTACAGTGTGTTTTCTGCGCTCAGGCTGTGTGTGTGTGTGTGTGTGCGTGTTTCTGGGGTCATCCGTCAGAACTTCACCTCCCCGTGTTCACCTTCACTCTCTCTCTCTCTGCTGTTGTGTGTGTGTCTCTCGCCCCTCCTCCATGTCTTTCAGTGTCTTTTCTCTTGCGTCTGAATAATGCCGCTGAGAAATGCTTTTGTTAAGCGCAGAGTCGCCATGACGACCTCAACAGAGCCTGAGAAATGCCTGCTGGGTGGGGCGGGTCACAGAGCTAGTGTGTGTGTGTGTGTGTGTGACGACCCGCGGGCCTTTTAACATGCTAATGCTCCGAGACTCTCAGGCCTCCTGGATGGCCTCCATAATGAAGAGTAATGTGAAGAATGTGTGTGTGAGGCCACAAATAAATACAAATGACCCAGGAAACGTCTTGTGTGTGTGTGTGTGTGTCATCCTCTTGTTTCCTGCTCCAGGCAGTCAGGCGTCAGTTCTCTGAACAGCTCTACAAACACACACAGTGAACAGCAGGGAAATGTGTTGCGTAGGAGGTGTGTGTGATTTCTCTGGATGGCTGTGAGTTTGTGAGCAGAGACTCGGACGCTCCTGATACTGACTGATTGAGTCCTGATGAACACATCTGTCCTGCTGCTGCTGCTGGGAGTGGAAGGAATTTGTGCCGTGTGATTGGCTGATGAGGCAGGATTAGCCCCGCCCCCTGCTGAGCGTGCTCTTTTGCTGTCTGAGCTCAGGTGGAGGAAACGCTTGTTCCCATGACAACACACATTAACACTCACTCATATGTACACACACACACACACACACACACACACTACGTTACTGATCACTGTGTTTAAAGACTGATCAGAGTAATTACTGTTTTTAAAGTTACTTCTAAGTTTACATTACTTTTTACGTTTACGCCACACATCTTGCGCTTTAAGATAATCATCTGCTGGAGATGCAAACCTGTGAGCAGAGATTCAGTTTGGTTTCTGGAGGAAGACGAGCTGTGAGGAGTAAGTGTTGAGGATCCGTTCAGCTTTCACTGGTAGAAGATGAGAAATCAAACATGATACACAACCTTCCATTGCATCTAAACGTCATGGTGATTTATTGAAGGGCATACCGACACACAAAACATGATTTTCACTTCATATTTTTGACATTTGATAACTTCAAGCGTATCGCGTTTACAGCCCTGTGTTACCATTAGATTCCAGTAATGCCTTATACACACACACTCACACACACACACAAAAAAACTGCTTTCACTTTTACACGCAAATGAACATGCAGGTGGTTTAATGGTGGTGGGCGTGTCTGAGGGCCTCTGATTGGTCAATGGCAACTTAAGAGCTGGAATATTGTTACCATAGCAACAGGATGAATGTGATTAATGCTTTTACATACTTAGAGTTAATTATAGATGCTAATAGTGTGAAAATGACTCTGATAACAAAATCACATCTATCTATCTGTAACCTGGAACGTCCTAGCAACCATCCCGAACACCCTGGTAACGTGGTGGACTCCTCACAGATCGACCTTCATCATCCTCAGTCTCTCTGAGCTCTTCAGCAGTGAAGGATGATATATCTGATATCTGTGTGTGTGCTGGTGACATCCTGCAATCAGAGTGACTCACACACACACACAGCGGCAGTGATCGGCCTCTTGATGGCTTGATTACAGTGCTTCACCGCCGCAGTGCATTGTGGGAGCGTGGCTCCGAGGCGGTTTCTCCTCAGGTTTCACCTGTCGCTCCGAGAGAACACACATCTCACCTTTCTATTGAGTCTGAAAGAATGTGAGAGTGAAGCACAGAGCGGTTCAGAGTGATGTCATCATGAGCTCATCACTGAGCTGTGATTGGCTGCTTCACCCGTCCATCAAACAGGGGGCGGTTTTGGGGATTTGTACACTGGAGATGATCATGAACGCTGATCGTGAAGTGACATCATGACTGTGAGGTTATCCTTCCGAGTCAACTGACAACGATTCCTCGAATCATGCAAGTGAAGGATTCATTCCTCTGCTCGGATTTGTTTTGGTGAATCATCGAAATGAACCGGTTTGTTTAAAATGAGCTGCCCAATTGAACTGGTACTCTCCAGAAGAACTGGTTCTTTTAAGTGAACCGTCCCAATAGAGGTGCGTTTACTAAAAGCATCGTTAGCTAATTATGGTTGCATTATTGTGTGTTTATGTGAAATTGTACTAATTAAGTGAACCACCAGAATGAACTGATTCGTTATAAGCAATCTTTCAGAGTGAGTGGATTAATTGAAGGGAATTGTATGAAGGAACCAAATCATGGAAGTGAGGGTGTTTCTCAAAAGCATCGTTAGCTAATTATTTTCACACCCTTGATTTAACCGTACACATTAACCAGGTTAAAGTAACCAAGCTCACGTGTGGAGTGATGGTGTGTGTGTGTGTGTGTGTGTGTGTGTTGGCCTGGTTTCTCAGACTGTAACACAGTGAATCTTCATCATGCTGCTCGTCTTCATCGCCTGGTTTGAGCTCAGTGTGAGTGACTGTGATTGTTGACAGGCTGTTATTAGCATGACGAGCTCGTTTGACTTGATTTTATTCAAATCAGTCCATTAAAAGCTTGAAGACGTCTCCAGACTTAGGGTTATTACTGGACTGTTGAACTGAAGAAGTCTAAACTCATGAAGCTGATCATAAATGCTGTGATGAATACCGTGACAGTGTGTGTGTGCTGGTAGTGTAGCGTTGTGTTCGGTCTGATTGAGTGTATTCTGTGCTGTTTGTGTCGTGAGCGGTTCCCAGCATTCCTTCCTCTGTGTTTGGACTGCTGTCCTGGACCCGGATCAGATGTTTATTGGCAGGCGGCTCGGAGCAGAGGATTAATGCCGTTTATTTGCATCCTGGAGGATCGGATGAGTGTTCGGTCAATTAGCGATCACCGCTAGATTGTGCTGAAGGAAGCGCTGCTCGTTAGAGCCAAAACCGTGATGAGAAGCTACGGTCAAACTACGAGATATTCAGCATCTAATGAGATTCAGTACAGTCAAACTAACCAACTATTAACTATTAACAGCAAGCATATATCAACACTGAAACACAATCAGGGCACTGTTTATGAACAGGTTCTTTCTGTCTAAATTATCCAGTTTAAGTGAACCATTCTAATGAACTGATTCATTCAATATTGCAATATGTTCTTTTTGTGACTTTTTCATCAAGCTATCGTTTGTGCTTCAGTTCTGAGATCCATTCTGTGATTGAGTGACTCAGTGATCGTTCCCCCCTCTGTGTTCCTGTAGATGGCGTTCACTCGGTCTCGGCTCAGTGTCTGCTGCAGGTCACCATCATCACGGATGAGATGCTCTCCAACAGCATCACGCTGCGATTGGCCGACACATCACAAGAGCGCTTCCTCTCGCTCCTATTGGCTCAGTTCCTGGAGGGCGTGGCCCGTGTGCTCTCAGCTTCGCGTGAGGATGTGGTGGTCTTCAACATCCAGGACGACACAGACGTCAACGCCGGTATCCTGAACGTCAGCCTCTCAGTAGCAGCCCCTGGCGCGGGGTCACGGGGTCACGGGGTCAGCGGTGTGGGTCAGGCGGAGTTCTTGGGGTCTGAGGAGCTGCAGGAGCGTCTGTATCTGAACCGAAGCCTGCTGGCACAGATCTCCTCACAGGTATGGTGGCTTACTGACAATTTATGTCATGATGTCATAACTGTGGTTCGTTATGTTTGTGTACTGTCACATTACTAATGAGTTTTTTTGGCAGGAGGTGTTGCCGTTTGATGACAACATCTGCCTGCGCGAGCCGTGTGAGAACTACATGAAGTGTGTATCTGTACTGAAGTTCGATAGCCTGGCTCCGTTTGTGGCGTCCGACACCATCCTGTTCCGGCCCATCCACCCGATCGCAGGGCTGCGCTGCCGCTGTCCGCTGGGCTTCACGGGTGACTACTGCGAGACCGAGATCGACCTCTGCTACTCCAAACCCTGCGGCCCTCACGGCATCTGCCGCAGCCACGAGGGCGGCTTCACCTGCCAGTGTCTCCATGACTACACAGGTGAGGGGCGGAGCAACACACATTAACACACCCACAATGCTCTCTTGTATCCTGATCAAACAGAGGGGCGGAGCTTCCACACACGAACACTCCCACATCACTCTCTCACTATCTGACCGAACAGAGGGGCGTAGCTTCCACACACGAACACGCCCACATCACTCTCTCACATTCTGATCGAACAGAGGGGCGGAGCTTCCACACACGAACACGCCCACATCACTCTCTCACATTCTGATCGAACAGAGGGGCGGAGCTTGTACACGCTGAACACATTGCTCTCTCACATTCCGACTGATATACATATTCTGAAACTCATGCTAATTAAATATTCACACTGTTCTCATAAGAGTGCTATAAAGAGTTTATGAAGTATTTTGTGGAGGTCGTGACCTCTGTCTCTGCGTGAGATGCCCCTGCAGGTGAGTTTTGATTGCTCTGGTGCGCAGAACATTATGAAGAGAACCAGCTTTCGATTCCAGTCACGTATTCAGACGGTACGGAGTTCAGCTCATGAGGGATGGCAAACACAGAGAATAAGAGAGGATACGAGATGAGATGAGGTTATGAACGCTGTATATAATTTGATGATCTCAGATGTGATGATCAGACGCAGTGTGAGGGCCAGAGATGAGATGTTAGGATTTTCAGATCAGATGTGATTGAGATGGGATAATCAGATAAAAGATGTTATGAGGTGAGATGATCAGAGACATGATTTTATGCTATTATCATTTTCTGGAAAAAAAAAAAAGCTTAAGTGAGATATTATGTGATAAGATAATCAAAAATGAGATATTGATGCAAAAATCAGATGAAATGTGATGAGGCAAGATGTTATGAGGTACCAGGAGAGGAGAGATGAGATGAGAAGGAGATGTGATGAGGATTGTTATCTCCTGTGCTGTTTGTGCGTCTGCTAAACGCCTGGATGTAAACGAGAGGACGAGAGCTGAGAATCATCAGAGATCAGAGGTGCTTCTGTGATCTGATGGAGGGGAGATCTTCAGGCTATGAAGTACAGCTCGTTTAACATGCCCACATGTTATCATTACATAAGACCTGTGTGTGTGTGGGCTGCTTCACTATAAGAGTGTGTGTAGGTGCGTGTTTGTAGAGGACTGGAGTGTATTAAAAGCACTATGAACTGTCTCTCTCTCTCTGTGTTTCTGCCTCCTGCTGTCCTGCCAGCTGCTCCTCCTCTGTGTGTGTGTGTGTGTGTTGAACATGAGTGTTATTTAACATGTTTGTGACTCATCTCATCTCTTCTCTCGTGAGATCTGTTCATTTTGATAAGATGAAAGATTCATAGCGCTGCTGTAGAGAGAGCGAGAGTAAAAGCCGTGTTAATAATTGATGTGATCTCAGCAGACACTGAACACACACCACTGACGCTCTTCAGCTCGTGTTCAGCAGTGTTTGATGCTGGAAGACAATCATCTCACAGTCCATCACTTCAGACCGCTTAGATTGATTGGTTTAGAGTGAGCCCTGTATGTTCCTCAAAGTGAACGTTCACACTCAATAATGCCGTATAATGTGCTCAGTTCGTTCAGTTTTCTAGTGTAAACATTCAGGACTCAAGATGCACTGATCAGTCTAGTTTTTTTGGGAAAATATATCAACATTTTGGAAGCTTTTGCTTAAAACGAGCAAAAATATCTGACAGCAGGGTTAGAAAAGTCATCTTAATCAAAGGATAAACGAGATGATTTGTCCTGTTTCAATCCAAAACAAACATAACTTTGATCATTTTTTCAGAAGATAAGACATAATTCATCCTGATTGAAGAATTCATATTATTGTTTTCTACCGCCTCAAGATTCATCACAGTCAGTGGTTGAGTTTGAACTGTTCATATCATGGCTCAACTATTTGATTCAGTGAAAAAATGTTTATGTGACATTTCAAATATAGAGAGGATAACTAGCTGTCATTCGTCAGTAGTTTGTGAGGTAGTGAAGGTCTTCTCCAGAGATGGACTGTGATTTGACAGACGCTGGTTGCCCTTGGATTTGCAGAAGGAGCTCAAGCATGAGCGTCAGGTCATCAGTCGCTGGATAATGGCTGTAAACGAGGGTTTAACGAGGCTGACCCCGGACTGACTGTGCTAGAGTTTTGTCGGGTTACGCTGAACTTCTGGAGGATCATGTCGGGTGTGTGTATGAATATGGATGAGCTCTTTGATGTGGAGCCCGTATTTAAAGCTCTGACCTCGTTTCCCATCAAAGACCTTCAGAGAGAATCCAACACACACCGCATCAATATTTCATCACGCGCCGAAGCGGCCGCAAACCCAGAGAATGTGTGTGTGTGTGTGTGTGAACAGGAAGATGGAGCGACTGGCACACACACAAATGTTTCCGTTATGATGAGCGTGACCAATCGTCTTTTGTGTGTCGAACAGTGTCGCCTTTGTCTTCACACACACAAACACAAACACACACACACAGAGTCTTCCTCCATCTTCACTATATGTCTGTTTTTTTACCTCCAACCATAAGAAAGAAAGTTTTTCTCTTTTAAAGGAATGAGATCAAACTTTGTTGAAGCATCTTGATGTTTCTTGTTAGAAATGAGTTTTTGTCCATTTAGTTTACAGAGTATTATTGAAGACGTGTGATGTTGTATTTAACAGGGATTCTGCTCATCACAGTCACAAACTAGACCTCCTCAATATCTCACTTGTGTCTCAAAATATATTGACGTTTAATGAGTTTAATATCATTATGAGATCCAGCATATGCTGGTTAAGAATGTTTTTAAGGATGACTGCTGGTTTGAGCTGGTTTAAGCTGGCCATGTGTTAAGATGGTCCTAAGCAACTAGCTCCTGCTAAGGACCAGCTTAAACCCGTTCAAAACAGCTCTAGACCAGCAGTCTTGTTTCAAAGCCTACCTAAACCAGCACATACTGGGTTTTTCAGCAGGAATGAGTGAAATCTTGTATCATATGTGAGTTGTTCCTCCTCAACGGCGATGAAATTAACTTGAGAACCAGTTGACACGTATGCTGAATTATCATGATGTTTCTCCCCAGATATCATAGATTTCATTTGTATGTTAACTTTTATCTCCACGGGAAACAAAAATCGGTTTCTGACTTGTTTCTTGCGGAGTATTCGCCAAGCATTGCTGAGGAGAAGAGCTCAGAGATCTGGAGCACTTGATGATGACTAGCTCTTCACTTGGGCCTGTTTTAGGAGAAACGTCTCAGTCCAGTACTTCAGTGGAACATTAAATCATGTCTGTGTGTTGAAGCTGAACTGACGAACTCTCTTCTCGTTCCAGGCCAGCGTTGCGAGATCTCGTCGCGCTCGGGCCGCTGTGCCGAGGGCGTGTGTAAGAACGGCGGGACGTGTCTCAATCTGCTGGTGGGTGGCTTCAGGTGCGAGTGTCCTCCCGGAGGCTTGGAGAAGCCCTTCTGCCACATGAGCACCAGGAACTTCCCTCCGCAGACCTTCATCACCTTCAAGGGCCTCCGGCAGCGCTTCCACTTCACGCTCTCGCTGTCGTGAGTATCTGTCGCCCAGATGAAGCCGTCAGCCCTGTTTGTTCGTTAGTCAGCGAGTCAATAACCCCTAACGAAGCTCCTTCTTCTGGCTGTTTGCTCGGTGTCTCGGGAGCCTTTCTCCGCTCGTCGCGCGGCGTTATATAACATTATCCAGCGCTATTTGTGGCAAATATTTTTATAGCTGAACGAATGGGAAAACAGATGCTCTGTCCGGATGCTCCTGTGTCTCTTTTCTTCCTCTCTTTCTGTGGCGCTTGTTTGCAGATGAATGCTCTGTCAGTAATCTGTTTAGCGTGTGTATAGGCTGTGTGTTTTGCTCGGAGGCGTTCAGGACTGATGAGGGCTTTTTTGAGCGGGTTGCTCGGCGCTGATTCCTGTGTTTCGAGGGATGTAAGGGTCTCCGAAATTGTTTAAAATGGGCTTGGCGTGATCATAAACATTTACACCAAACATAGGACACGAGGAGTCGAATCTGATTTACATATGAAGAGTTGATGAGAAATGTTCATTCTTCTCAGGCGTTGGTTTACTAATCGCACTTGAATAGGTTCGGGTATAAACACAGGAACCTGAGAAAAATGCTCATTCTAGGAGACGTTTACATGGTCTCAGCTCTTCATCTAGACTTCTTCAGCTGCAGAAACAGGCCGTCTTTTATTGTAGGGATCAGAAAGAGCGTGTAAGTGATCGAGAGAGACCCAATCACGGTTTTTGGTGCATGAAACCTCCAGGAGCTCGGGGAAGATATGAAACGTATGAGACGACCCCATTAACTGTGCCGGAGATAAAGGAGGATGTTGGGGTGATGCTGAAGGAGAAATGAAGGGTGTGTGTGTCTCTAGAGATGTGATCATTCTCCTCAGTAACCAGGTCAACAGCGCTAAAGCCCACGGCAAAACCACACACACTCGCTCTCAGATCTGAAGATAGAAGTCCTGACTCGGGGTATTGAACACTGACTGAGCATCCAAATAAAATCTTTTCTTTACATATGAAATCATTTGTATTATTATTAATTGGGGTAGCAGATATTACTTGTTAAATGAAACTGTCACGAAACATGAATAAAGATGAGTTTCTGTGGCGTGTGGATTCCCAGCTGCTGATCCAGTGCTGTTTGAGCTGCTCTGTGTTTCCAGGTTAACCTGCAGAGTAATAATAACAGCGTTACTGTGAGCGCTCCTGCTGCTGCTCGCTGACCTACTTTAACTCTCTAAACGCGAGACGGATACCTGTGAAGATCTGCATCACTGCAGCAGACAGTAGTGCTGTTAGTCTGTAGCTGAACAGTGTGTGCTGATGTTTAATCCACACACACACACACGAGTGGACTGCTAATGTGAATGATGAATCCACACACACACTCATCGCTCCTGGGCTCTGTTTTTTCTCCTGCAGGTTTGCGACTCGAGAGCCTGACGGTCTGCTGCTGTATAACGGACGCTTTAACCAGAAACATGACTTCATCGCTCTGGAGATCGTTAACGAGCAGATCCAGCTCACGTTCTCCACAGGTAAACCAGTATTCATCAGAAACACAGCAAAAGCTCAGTGCGACTCACTCGATGAGGAAATAACGAACCTGACCCAGAAGCTGATATTTAATGTGTGTCAGTAGAACTAAGAATCTGTTAATGAGTGTGTGTGTGTGTGATCGACCTGTTGACCTGTGCAGGAGAGACGAAGACGACGGTGTCACCCTTCATCGCCGGCGGAGTGAGTGACGGCCGCTGGCACACGGCACACGTGCACTACTACAACAAGGTGAGTCCACAGGATGTGACATCACACGGTCGGCAGGAAGTGTGTCAAAGGAAGGGTCTTTCTTGTGTCTCATGACTGATCTGCTGCCGCAGGGTTGCGTGAGTGAAATGTAGGGCAGATTCGTTTGTTTGCGTGTGTGTTCAGCCTCATGCATTGTGCTCGACTCCTTTAAGACGACAGTTAACACACACACTCACACACAGGGGTCAGAGGTCAGCAGAGGCGTCACTATCATTTGTGCGTGCTTGATCATGATGACAGTGAATGTGATTAATCAGTGCTATTTTTATTTAGCTTTTAAGTCATTCTACTACTTATTTCAGTGTCTATTTCTGTTTTACATTTCTAAAGTTGAAGAATTTAGAAACAGACCACAACTCTGTGTGTGTGTTTGTGTGAGAAAGAATCTGTGTGTGTGTGTGTGTGTGTGTGGTTTACCTCCTCGTTTTATGACCAGTAAGGGTTGCAATAAAGTTTGCGACTCTCAGGCCCCGCCCCTGTGCTGCTCTCATTGGCTCATTCAAACTCCCAGTATGTGTGACCTGCAGCAGCGGGGTCAGTCTGAAAGGGGTCGTGACCTCTGTGTGATGAGATCATTCATTAAGCCGGGCTCGTTGTGTCTGTTGCTGTTCGTTCGAGTGGAATCAGATGACAGTTTGAAGTCACTGTCTGTCTTAGTTTATATTCATATAAGACCATTTTTTACATTCATTGTTTTTAAATTTACATGTATTTATATAAATATCTTATAAATATTGCACAGCTTTAAAACTGAGTCAGGCTTAACCCTAGCTTTTTCTCAGAATATAATATAATGTACCTAAATTAATAAAATTATTCACATGATGCCAGACAGATAAAAATACACCAGAAATAAAGATGGAGCTGGTCCCTGGTATGTTTAAGATTCACTGATTGCCGTCTCTCTCGCGCTCAGCCCGTCCTGAACCGCGCAGGTCTCCCTCAGGGCCCATCCGATCAGAAGGTTGTCGTGGTCACGGTGGACGATTGCGACAGTTCGGTGGCGCTGCGCTTTGGTGACATGATCGGAAACTACTCGTGCTCTGCCCAGGGCAGCCAGTCAGGATCCAAGAAGTAAGAGCGGGAGTCTGATGAGCGCTAATCACCAATAACTGCATGACTGTTTAATATTGTGTTATTTTGCGGCAGGTCTCTGGATCTGACGGGGCCACTGCTGTTGGGCGGTGTTCCCAAACTCCCCGAGGAGTTTCCTGTTCTGAGCCGCCAGTTCATCGGCTGCATGAAGGACCTGCGCATCGATCAGCGGCACATCGACATGGCTGGATTCATCGCTAACAACGGGACGCTAGCTGGTGATTAGAGCTACTTTATCTTAGCACTGCACTCGACACTGTCGAACATTCCTTTGAAGAGACTAGTAGAGGTAGTATGCAGATGCAGTACGGAGTACCTCAGGGCTCAGTACTAGGGCCATTGGTTTTCACACTTTCCTTCTTGGGAGAAATCATCAGGAAACATGGTGTTAGCTTTCACTGTTACGCTTGATGATATTTTTTCAGGGCTAGACGAAGCCTATAAGTTTGCTCAGTGTCCTTCGATACATGGTTCTTCTGTTTAACACTATAAAGCTGCTTTGACACAATCTGTATTGTAAGTGCTATAAAAAATAGAAATTGTTATCCCATAACAAGTGTACGATGTGTTTTCCCAGGATGCTCTGCGAAGCGTCATTTCTGCAGCACTAACCCGTGTCTGAACGGCGGCAGCTGCGTAGATCTGTGGGGATCGTTCCGATGCGACTGTCCGCTCGGATTCGGAGGACGGAACTGCGAGAAAGGTGAGTGAGCGACATGTGAGCAGAGCGACTGTTAAGAGACGGATCAGTCATTAACTACACCTGTCTGTCCGTAGCGATGCCCAACCCGCTGCGTTTCCATGGTAACAGCATGTTGTCGTGGCGGGATCTGGCCGCTGTGGTAACGGTTCCGTGGCACCTGGAGTTGATGTTCCGCACGCGACAGCCGACAGCGGTGCTGATTCAGATCATTTCAGCGCAACAGCACAACCTCACCATACAGGTGCAGAGAAAACACTTCTACAAACGATTGCTTCAGCTCTGTTCTGAACGCAAACACACCACCGAAATACGATTATATTAGAAACACAGGTATTGAACACACACAGATAAACACACAGCTGAGCAGCTTCAGCAGCAGGTGCACTGACTGATGTCTCATGTGTCTGCAGCTCCACCTGCTGGCTGTGTGTGATATGACAGCTTGTGATGATGCCACCAGTGTGTTTTTGGTCTGTAAATGACGAATGATTGTGTGTGTGTGTGTGTGTGTGCGTGTCAGCTGAGGGAGGGTTACGTGTTGACGTCGGTCCAGCGCGGTGAGGACTCCACCGTGTCTCGTGTTGATGATGTCACAGTGAGTGATGGCCAATGGCATCACCTGTTTCTGGAGCTCCGAGGGCCCTCAACGGGCGGCATAACAGCAACACTGAGCCTCGACCATGCCCTGTACACGGTCAGACCTCACCTTACAATATTCTTAAAGTTGTTATTATTTTATGGTTTAATACAACTAAAGTGTGTGTGTGTGTGTGTAGTCATCTATGGATCTGGACTCTAAGCTGAAGGGTGTTAAACTGAAGAATGTGAGTTTGGGTGGAATCCCAGGCGGCAGGAATAAAGTCATCAGTGGATTCAGAGGATGTGTTCAGGTGATCATCACACACACACACACACACACACATGTTTGTATAGCTATCTCTGTGAGGACATACATTGACTCAATGTAACTCTAGCTCCTGACCCTAACCCTGCCCTTCAGAACTAAGTGCTTTACTTAAACCTTGACCCTAAACCTACCCTTTACACAATTATAACCTGACCCCTAAAACCAAGTCTGGACCCTCAAACAGCTCTTTAAAGGGCTCTCAGAGAGTGAGGACCGGACAAACTGTCCTCACTCTGATGAGCTTAAAGCTCAAACCAGCCCTCACAAAGACAGCTGTCCAAGGGCACACACATCATCACCTGTGGTTGTCCTCAGGGTTTGCGTTTGGGTGGCTCCGCCTCTGCTCCTGTGTTTCCCAGCATGCATCAGGCTGATGTTGTGAACGTGGAGTCAGGCTGCAGTGTGCCGAACCCCTGCGGGTCGAAGCCGTGTCCGGCTCACAGCGACTGCAGCGATGACTGGGACGCTCACTCCTGCAGGTGCCACCACGGTCAGTCGCTCAGCTCTGTCATTCACTCTGGAGTTCCATGAATTGTATTTAGTTGCATCTTTTATATAATTGAAATATTCATTTAGCATTTGTTTTTCTATTTTTAACACACAACAACAGGTTACTACGGCAACAACTGCAGCGACGCCTGCGCTCTGAACCCCTGCGAGCACCAATCAGCATGCAGCAGGAAGTCAAGCTCCACCCACGGGTACACGTGTACCTGTCCCAGCAGCTACTTCGGCCAGTACTGCGAGAAAAAGTACGAGTGTTTCCAGATGTGCGAGAGATTCACACACTGTGATGATGTGTGTGCTGACACGAGTGTGTGTGTGTTCAGGACGGATCTGCCGTGTCCCCGTGGATGGTGGGGTGATAAGTCATGTGGTCCCTGTAACTGTGACACAGCTAAAGGATTTGATGCAGACTGTAACAAAACCAGCGGGGCGTGTCGCTGCAAGGTATGATCCAATACTGTTTTCAGTTTCCAATATGTTTATTACATCAGTTGTTTATATTTGAGTTTTATTAGATTATATATTTTAATTATAATATTTAGATTTGATATTATTTAAGAAATCGTATAATGTTTTAATTTATTATCATAATATCATAAATATTTGTTGATTGTATTAACTTTATAATGAATTTGTGTGTTCAGGACAATCACTTCCGGTTGGCGGCGAGTGAGCTGTGTGTGTTGTGTGACTGTTACGCCGTGGGCTCGTTCTCGCGCGCCTGTGACCGGGTCAGCGGTCAGTGCCCGTGTAAGCCAGGGGTCATCGGGCGGCAGTGTGACCGCTGTGATAACCCCTTCGCCGAGGTGTCGTCCAGCGGCTGTGAAGGTCAGAGCCTCAAACACTCACTCAGGCTGTCCTGTGTGTGTGTCCATGACCCCTCTGTAACGTGTGTGTGTGTGTGTGTGTGCAGTGATCTACGACAGCTGTCCACAGGCCATCGAAGCAGGAATCTGGTGGCCACGTACCAAGTTCGGTCTACCAGCGGCCGTCTCGTGTCCAAAAGGATCCCTCGGTACCAAACCAACATCTCACAGTCTTATTTTAACTTCATTATTACATTAAGAATGGTGCTTTTATTAAATGTGAATTATGGAAGTGGATTAAATAATCAAGAGATATTTCAAGAAATACAGTGCTTGCATATTTACTTCAATTTTTGCGGTATTTTTACTTTTTATTCCCACTCGTTTCTCATTGGTTCCCATTTTTTGGGGAACTGAAATGCTCGCGAAAAGAATGTAGCATCAAAGGAAGTATGGGCGGGCCCAGGCTAATAAAGAATATAAAGCTATTTGAAATAAAATGTTTAAAATGAGATTTTATCTAGATTTACATTGACTTGATATTCTAATAGCATTCTGTTTGTGCGCAGGAACTGCGATCCGTCACTGCGACGAGCACAAGGGCTGGCTGGCACCGAACCTCTTCAACTGCACGTCCGTGAGCTTCAGTAAACTCAAGACGCTGGTGAGAATCTCACGCAAACCTCTCACGATAAAGCGTGATCCGCACATCCTCAAGTGTGTTGTCATGTCTGCAGTCGGAGCGTCTGGCGCGTAACGCGTCTCTGATGGATTCCGGTAACATCCAGCAGACGGCGGCGCTGCTGTGTAATGCAACGAAAAATGCAAGGCAGTTCTACGGCAGTGATGTGAAGATCGCGTATCACCTGACGCGCGCATTACTGCAGCACGAGAGCAGCCAGCAGGGCTTCAACCTCACCGCCACACAGGACGTCTTGTTTAACGAGGTACTCATGCACAGCTGCAGCGCTAACATGCTACGATAAACATGTCGCGCAATTTGTTGTGTAAAAGAAACCTTGTGTATTTCAGTTACCTTATAATTTCAATAACACACAAAATGCATTATGCTTCATTGGTTGTTTTTATTAGGAATACTAGTTTACATTTCGACAATAACAAATTACGAACAGTTACGAACTATGTTGTGATGCAGCCAAAATGTACGATGTGAATGATAATCTATAACTTTTTATAACTAGATCCACAGCAAAAAAGAATTTAAAAATGGGAATATTTATTTGTATTAGGTCTACTAGATGCATTTTAAAAAGTAATGATGTAGTTACAACCGTTTGACTTTGTGATGGTTGCTGTGGCAGCACCTGATGCACGTGGGCAGCGCTATCCTGTCGGCAGAAACACGCGGACACTGGGAGCTCATCCAGCAGACGGAGGGAGGCACGGCCACACTGCTGCGACAGTTTGAGGAGTATACGAACACACTCGCGCAAAACATGAGGAAGACCTACCTGAGCCCCTTCACCATCGTCACGCCCAACATCGGTCGGTTCTTTCATTCCTCGCTGATTTACATGCACATGCCCTCCAGCCGTACAAAATGTTTTTGATGATTTAATTGCACTTACTTTGTTGCTTACATAATGTTAATTGCTTTAACTTGAAATATGTTTGAAATCTCTATTATTCCAGTCATCTCCATCGATCGTTTGGAGAAGATGAATTTTGCTGGTGCTAAACTGCCGCGTTATGAGTCTCTGCGTGGGCCACGACCCCTCGACCTGGAGACGGCCGTCACTATTCCTGACTCCGTCTTCATCCCTGCCCCAGAGGGCAAAGGTCAGCGGCACCACAGCGAGCCAATCGCAGAGTCTGGCAGAAACCACACAACCAATCGAAAGAAACGGCACCCCGACGAGCGCGAGCAGGACGCCATCGCCAGCGTCATCATCTTCCACAGCCTAGCAACGCTGCTGCCGGAGCGATACGACACCGACAAGAGGAGCCTCAGGTGAGACCACACTAAACCAGACAAGACTAGACAAGACCAGACTAGGCTACACCGGACCGGACAACCAGACCAGGCTAGATTAGGCCAGACCAAACTAGAACAGACTAGGCTAGACCAGACAAGGCTACACTAAACTAGTAAACTAGACCAAACCAAACCACTATGCTAGACTATGTCAGAGTAGACCAGACCAGACATTCACAGACTCTCTGATCTACTGCTGTGTGTGTGTGTGTGTGTGTGTGTGTTCAGGGTTCCCAAGCGTCCGGTCATCAACACTCCTGTGGTCAGTATAACGGTTCATGATAACGAGGAGCTGCTGCAGCACACGCTGGATAAACCCATCACAGTTCAGTTCCGTCTAGTGGCCACCGAGGAGCGCTCTAAACCCATCTGTGTGTTCTGGAACCACTCCATAGTGTGAGTACACACTCGTGCGTGTGTGTGGTGTAGGTGTGACAGATGTGTGTGAATAACTGTGGTGTTGTGTGTGCAGCGCTGGCGGTCCAGGAGGCTGGTCTTCTAAGGGTTGTGAGGTGGTCTTCAGGAACAGCACTCACATCAGCTGCCAATGTTATCACATGACCAGCTTCGCGGTGCTCATGGACATCTCACGCCGAGAGGTGACTCCACTCCACCCAACACTGACCTGAGCAGAAGTTCAGCCTCGAAGCTGCCTAGGGTCGTTCTCATTCAACAAAAAACAAAGGTGCTTCACGATGCCATAGAAGAAGCTTTTTGTCTGAATAGTTCCATAAAGAACCTTTAAGATCTGAAGAAACTATTGGTTTCACAGAAGGCTCTTCAGATTATAAAAAGGTAAGAGATAGAACCTTTGACTGAATGGTTCTTTGTGGAACCAAAAATGGTTCTTCTATGGCATCGCTGTGTACCTAGCAACCACTGAATGTTCTAGTGATTTTCAAGTGACCACATAGTAATGCTGTTGTTTCGCCAAATAATGTAGTTGTGCTTGCAAAAAAAGCAACCCACAGAAGCAAGAAGAGTTGTATGTCAACTTGGAACACTGTTGCTGAACCAATCAGAATCAAGGACCAGAACTATCCGTCTCATGAGTCTGAATAACGTGTGTTTCTGCTTCAGAACGGAGAGATCCTGCCGGTGAAGCTGATCACGTGGAGTTCAGTGGGCGTGACACTGGGCTTCCTCTTCCTCACCATCGTCTTCCTCACCTGTCTGCGGGCAGCGAGCAGCAACAAAACCAGCATTATCAACAATGGTGCAGCTGCGCTCTTCGTCGCGCACCTCGTCTTTATCCTGGGCATCAATCAAGCCGATAACCCGGTAACGCCCACTTCCTAGAATCTTAATCAGTTCCAGCACTCCATCACGAGCTCAATTCATATCCGCAAGGATTTACATGTCGAACATATCATTTAGATTCATCACCCTAATAAAGGTTATGATTAGGGCTGCAATGATCGATAGATGCGGAATGGATTCATGGATGCAGTCTGAGATCTTCTGAATACATGGTGATTCTCTCAGTCGATTCTGAGGGTCGATTTTAACAGTAGATGGTGCTCTACTCTAGTTTTTATCAGATGCTGATGAAGAAGAGCTAAGGAGTCGACTCTGAATGCAGTTATGGTGCAGATTAATGTAAACTGTGATTTGCTTCAACCTTCTTGAATCCTGTGATTGATTCTTAGCATTTGGAAACGATCAGAGCACGGCTGTTTCTGAAGCATGCAGCACCATCTACTGCTCAGAACTACCGTTACTATATATTAACACTTCTTTTGTGATCAGTAATATGCACTGCTAAGAATTTAATGTGGACAACTTTAAATGGGATTTTCTCTATATTTATTAGTTTTGCACCCTCAGCCAGAAATTGTCCTTCATCAGTGGAAAGCTTATTTCTTCAGCTTTCAGATGATATTTCCGTATGTTATGAACAACATCTGTGTATCCTCCAGCCTCCCTGAAGGCGGTGTTTGGGAGGAGCAGGATTCTTGTGATTACTGAATGCTTGTTCTCACTGGCGTCTGTCTCGCTGCAGTTCCTGTGTACGGTGATGGCCATCCTGCTGCACTTCCTGTGGCTCTGCGTCTTCTCCTGGCTCTTCCTGGAGGGGCTGCATGTCTACCGCATGCTGAGCGAGCTGCGCGACATCAACTACGGCCCCATGCGCTTCTACTACCTGATTGGCTGGGGCGTGCCGGCCTTTGTCACGGGTCTGGCGGTGGGGCTGGACCCCGAGGGCTATGGGAACCCGGACTTCTGCTGGCTCTCGCTCTACGACACCCTCATCTGGAGCCTGGCGGGCCCGGTCGCGTTCGTGGTGTTGGTGAGAGCTCAACTCTGGATTCACCTTACCTTAGCATCACAATGTATCATCTATCTTTATCGTATTGGTCTTTGAGCACCACACCGGTCAAACCCTGTCTAGTGTGCAGTGAGTCTGAAGCGAGTCTGTTTGTCTCTCAGATGAACGTGTTCCTGTACGTGATGGCATCGAGAGCTTCGTGTTCGCTAAAGCGGAAGAGCTGTGAGAAGAGAGACATGCCGGAGTGAGTCTCCTTCACTCTCCTTCAGTCCTGAAGTGTGTGTCGACTGTTTGTTAAAGTGTGTGTGTGCAGGGCGGGGCTGCGGGCGGCGTGTGCCGTGTTGCTGCTGGTGACTGTAACCTGTCTTTTGGCGTTGCTGTCGGTCAACAGCGACATGATTCTCTTCCACTATCTGTTCGCCGGATTCTGCTGCGCTCAGGTACCACGAGCTCGTTATGCGACAGCAGTCACTCTGAACCTCTGACCCTAGCGATGATGATCACGTGTGTGTTTGTGTTTCAGGGGCCGTTTATCTTCTTCTGCCGTGTGGTGTTCAATAAAGAAGCCAGAGACGCCATGTGCTACTGCTGCGGCAGAAAGCGACCCGATCACATGATCAAGTCCAAACCATCCGTGAGTCTGCAGACTCTGAAGTCTGAAATTTTCGTATTTTATTTTTGTTCGTATTCGTCATCCTTTCCTATCAAAATGCTTGCTATGGATGCTCGAAACACAGAAATTCAAACCTGATCTGTTTTTTCATGACGAATGAAAGATTGGCACAAAATTATTTTTTACTTTTGCAAAAAAAAGTGAATAATTGGCTGGTAACGATCTCTTCATCTCTCCGTCAGGCGTTCATCTGTAACAGTAATTTCGTGGACGGACGTCTTTATCATCTTCCGTTCGCTGAGTCCAGTGTGTCTCTGAATGGAACCCAGAGCAGCAAAACACACCAGAACTACATGCCCTTCAGCCTCCGGTACACACACACACACACAAGCAGTGATCCCTTACTAATTCAGATTTGATGAGTAGTGAACACTGGGAAGCAGTTTTATCAATTACACACAGTCACCTAATGAAGTGTTGTTGTGTTCCAGCGGAGACGATCTGAACAGCAGTCACCTGAGTCTGAGTGAACACAACACGCTGTTCAAAGACAAAGAGCAGCTGGAGGGTAAACACACACACACACACACACATGCGTGTGTATGTCTGGCCGTGAGCTGAGCCTCTCTCTCTCTCTCTCTCTGTGTGTGTAGATCAGGACTCAGACTCTGACAGCGATCTCTCGGAGCTGGAGGACGATCAGAGCGGCTCGTATGCGTCCACACACTCGTCCGACAGCGAGGAAGACGAGGGAGAGTTCCCAAAGGAGGAATGCTGGGAGAATCTGGCCACCAGCGGCCCCATCAAACCTCACGGTATGACCTCACACGGTACACACGACTCTGCGCTTCCGACCTCTGTCTGACCTCGGTCTGTCTGTCCGTCAGATGTCTGGGAGGGTGAGACGGGAGCTGTGAAGGTGGAGACCCTGTCCAAACCCGAGGACAGAGCAGAGGATCATGGGACAGAAAACCTGCTGCTGCTGCTGCCCAGTTTACCAAACACCAGCGCTCCGCCACACAAGGGTCTGAACCATTTTATCAATAACTGTGACAAGTAATTATAATGTATAATATTAAATATGTTTATTCATATGAATTTAAATATCTTTTCTAAATATATACTGCATGTGTGTGTATTTTTATATACATAAATATACACAGAACATATTATGTATACAAAAACCGATTAATCGCTTGACAGCACTACTATAAAAGTAATTATTAAAACAGTAAAAACTATAATAAGTATTTGTATCTATAATGATAACTAATTATAATCTGCTCAGTGTAAAGTGTGTTCAATTTTAACGTGTGACTGTGGCGCGCAGGAATCCTGAAGAAGAAGCAGCTGTCGCCCATCGCCGAGAGGAACGCCATCAATCGCATACACAACCAGCTGTCTGGAGACTCCGCCTCCTCACGAGGCCCCTCCTCCAGCGAGGGCCGAGGGGGCGGGGCTAGACGGGATTTTCAGAATGGGGCGTCCTCGAGCCAGCTGATGAAAATGCTGGACAACGACTCGTCTGAATCTGAGTGAGTGATTCACGTCCACCGATCTTACTGCGACTGGTTCATCACTGTCAAAGTTATATCACACCATCACAACGTTCATGATTACTTTATATATAGAGAGCTGTACAGTCATTTAGTTATGTTTGGCGATATATACAATTAAATTATATTTTACTTCTAGTGATTATCGTGGTCTAAATAAAGTTTAATCTGGTCATTATACATCACCATCACTCTGTTCTTCTACTTGATAATGTTCAGTGCTCTGCTGCGATCTGTATTGTTAAAAGAGCTAGAAATATAAGATTGATTGATTATATATCCAGGTTTTTAGAGCTAAGTGATAATATAATTTCATTTTCCGATACCCAACTATACTGTACATCACTTAATACAACAATATAGTTCTACTATACTTAATATAGAATATACTATATATCCAACTTTGTATATCGAACTAAGCAATAATATAATTAGATTTCACGCTATATCGAACCCTTCTGTATCTCCATGTAGCTGTGCAGTAAACTTGTTTATAAATAGCTTCATGTAGCTAACTATACTACATATCCTCACTAATAGAAAGAGTTGTGAGATAATATAGTAATGTTTTTCAGAGCTGTGCGATTTTATACTTGACTTTTCATATAGAGCTAGTAACATATAGAAAAATTGTACGAAAAAAGATTTTGCGATGTCAAATTTAAGGTGTCAGATATCAACAGATGTGTTTTTCTTTGCAGATGCTGATGAGTGACAAGAGAATGAAGAGGCGAAGAACAATCGTCCCGTTTCTGTCACTCCGTTTTATTTTCGCGACAGTTAATCCGATTCTCTGTGCCAAACGCCGACGAGAGTCTGTCGTTTTTTTACGTTTTTTGTTTACATACTTGAAGTGAAGCACTTTTTTTTTATTTCTTCCGTCCTCTCGTCGCATCGAAACCACATTTTGAAACGGACATTTTGTAAATGAGTAAAAAAATATCAGGGAATTTCCTACAGGAAGCTACAGTACTGCTGGACTGAGCCGCTGCTGCTGTACGAGCGATCAGTGAAGGAAGGAACGGACTCCTGATTCAAGCCTTCTCTCGCCTTCTCCACCAGCAGGGCCTTTTCTTTCGTTCCGTCGGAGGAGAGCGACACTTTTGATACTGGCTTTTTTGTAAATTTTGGGGGCATTTTTATACGAACTTTTAAAAAGACTGACGTTTAAAACCTTTTGAAAGAAACCCTTTGTATTTGATAGATTAGCAATGATGTAAATGTGACTTTAAACCTTTGTTCTCAGTGTTGTACAGCTCTTTAACACGTCACGCAAGAAACGCGCTAACCTATCCAAACATTTCTACTGAATCACATCTGCTTCGTTTACGCTTCACCGCGGAAAACATCAAGATTTATCACATGATGTGCTGCTTCAATCTTCCGAGACGCTCCAGACGGGTCATTTTTGGACAAATCCTGCTGTACAGTTTTATATCCACACGGTTCTTTGCTGTCAGAGCTTTATCATGGAAGTGTGTTTGTGCCACGGTATTAAAAATGTAAAAACTGCGACTTTTCATTCCACCATTCAGACTTTTTACATTGAGTTGCACGATTTGTGATATTTGCACGAGTTACAATTGTGAGATTTAGTTTTTTGGGTTTTTTTTTCACTTTTTATTTTATTTTGGGAACAAAACAACAACAACAAAAAACAACTGCGAAATCCGGGAGGAAAAAAAAAAAAATTGCGATGTTAAAAATTCGCAATTGTTACGGATAAATTTTCTACGGTAACAGAAAAAACTGAATTGCACGGCATAAACTCGCAATTTCAAGATATTAACTTGAATTGTGAGATAAAAAGTTTTTATTACATTTTTTTTATTTCATGTTGGAAGGGAAAAAAACTATTGCGGAATATAAACCTCGGAATTCTGAGAAAAAAGTAAAAATTTGCGAGATGCAGTTTATAACTCACAATTTTGTGGGAAAGTCAGAATTGCGTGACGTAAACTCATCATTCTGAGAAAAACGTTTGATTTGTGAGACGTAAACTTGCAAGTAAAATCATGGTTTTAAATTTCTTTCAATCAGTGTTTTATTGTTTCATTGGTGGAAACTAAAAAGAATTGTGAAGTGTAAAAAAAATGGTCAGACGTGAAGTTTCAGTTGTGTGAGTTTGTTACTCTGAACTTCACAGCGGTTTATATTTTTGGTTCTGTGGCACAAACGTGCGTTACCCCTGTATTTCTGTGTATGACTGGAGCTGGAAACTCTTTGTTAACTGAAGTAAATCTGCTGTTTTTAATGTGTGGCGTCTCTGTTGTGGTTCCTCTGGAGTCTGAGATGCTGCGTTTAAGAGTTGTGTCTCCCGGTTCTTCTCGTCTTCGGCTCCTCTCTCACGCTCTGAGCAGATGTTCTGTCTCTGAGCGTCTGGATACGTCTCTGTGCGTCTGCGGTGAGAGCGTGATCTGGACCCAGGTGACGTCTGTAAGCTGAAAACCAGGGGCCTCGTTTATAAAATGTTGTGCAGAAACAGAAAATCTCATTCAAATTCTTTCATTCCTGTCCCTACAAAGGCTTACTTGCCTTGCCAACTAAATGTAGATTTTTTTTAATCTCTTGAACATCAATATTTTTTCTGCTTATCAAATATTTTTAGTTTTTTCCTGTCATCAAAAATGATGAGAAATTTTCACTTAAATTACTTTTTTTCTTCCAAGGGTTTCCTCTAAATGTTAGTCCAGAAGCACTATCTAGCCTCAGCCACCAGGTGTCGCTACAGCATGAAATATAACGCCTACACTCTTCAACAAGACTTTTCCAGCAAGGTTTTGCTCATCCTAAAATCAGATTACACGTTTAATATGGCATTTGTTGTCATATGTGACCTGAATTATAACTATTATAAGTTTTTGAAGAGAATTTTTATTTTATTTGTTTTTTGACAGAAAAGTTTTTGATAAAAGAGCCAAACGAAAAAGGTTTGATGTAAAAGTTTGGAAGAAAGTTGGGAGAGCGAGAAAAGTGCAGGTAATATTCAGACTCAGAAAGGATGAGAAACATCATTTAGTCCACCTTCACGACTGAGTGTGTAAGTGTGTGTGTGTTACATTTCTCCACGTCCAGCAGGATGCGCAGTGTCTCCTCATCCATGGCGGCCCCCAGCGGCAGCGGCACCTGCACACACACACTCACTGAGCTCTTCAGTGTTAGTGACGCTGAGGCTCCTGCTCTACACACACACACACACACTCACTGTGGCTCTCAGCTGTAGCTCCTGGTCTCTCAGCACTTGTCTGTACTCGAGGTCGTCGGTGTAGAGCTGGGCTCTGACCCCTCTGCGTTGCGCCGAGCGCCACTTACTGATGAACACAGTGGTCGCCAACACGGACTGACGAGGGTCCTGCGCACACCACACATCAGGGGTCAGGGGACTCATCTCACTTCAGTGCTGAATTAGATCCAGATACACACTTTTCCAGATCTGGATTGTAGTAATCAGTGTCAAGCTGAACCCGGTCAAATTCATCAACAGCCGAAAACATTTGTAAGTTAGAAAAGGAAATCATCAAATGAAATCAGTTACACTAATAAACGAACAGTATTACATGTTAAACAACTTTCCAAAGAAACCCTCCCAACACTGACGAGAAATACCTGATCTTCATCACGAGGTGACACTTCCACGAACCTCACGCGACGGTTCTTCTTTCCTGACCTGTGTGTGAGCACACGCTCGTTTAACGTCTGCCTGGACTGATTAATCATCTTAAAGGGGAGATGTTGGTGGACTTACGCTTCAGGCGTCTGAGGATCTACTGGAGTCGCCATTCGCCTGAAAATACCACGAACACCTGGTGAAGTTCAACCACGGTTTTACGACTTCTGTGAAAACCACAGCTAGCCATGGCTTTGCTACAATAACTATAGTTTGTATGTCTTGGTTGAAGTAAAACTGTGGTTATACAAATGGTACCAAATCAACCAAAAAACATGGAAAAAACACTAATTTTACTGTAATAAACCCATGCTTAACTAAGAGAAACTTATGAGGTAAAATATGGTTTACCCGCACGTACTCATTTTCATCAAAAAGCATCAAAATATTTACTTTATGTAATACTAATACTAATCTAACAAAAGTTAAACACTGAGCAGAAAGATGATTTCTACCTCGGGTTCAGGTTTCATTAGGGTAAATACTTCGATATTAAATATGAAACTCAACTGTTTTGGTCTATTAATTCAGACGATAAACTTCGACGCTAGCCTTTTTGTCTCTTTATCACACCTCAATATCGGTAGTCTTATGATCGATATTTAAATTAAAACAACACAAGTCGTCTGTCCTCAGAAATCGTCCGTTATTGTCACGCTCCGCTTACTGCGCATGCGCGACGGGGGAACTCGGTGAAGGAAATTATTTTATTATTATTATAAAGACCTATATATTTTATATGACATAAAAAGTAATATGAACCTCGCATATGAATTATATTTCATTAAAAAAGGCTAATTTTACTAAAAGTTTTAGGGATTACCTCAGCGACAATGAATCTAGCCTGCTAGGTAACAGCTTAGCCAGTTCAACCTTTACTGTTAACTCGGTTCATAATCGGGAACGTTTAATATTTGAACGTTAAATATATCACGATGTGTCTGAATTAAACTATAAATCACAAACTTAAACTACAGGCTATTTAGATTATGATAAAATGCTAAATAAAAACAAACACAACACCAAAAACGTTATTATACTCCCAATACTGATTGAAATTTTAAATAACTATAGCAAATACAGTGGCACACTGTACATTAACTTACTATAGTACACTAAACGGCTAAGAATGAATGACTGATAAATTACTACCTGCAAACAACCTAGTAAATATGTTAATATTACTCAGTACTTTAATAATTACACAGTATCAGCTTCATCTGTGGGACGATGTTTGTTTTGATCATGTTTAGCCCCCTCCCTAGCTCTGCTGAATGTTCACATTTAATACACTTTAATAATCAAGGAAGCACAGAGTAAATCAACACAAGTGGCAGTGAATTGGTCCAAATGATTTTATTAAAAAATGACATCTCAGGATAATGTAAACCAGTTTAAACACCATCTAAAAATCAGCGGTTCAGTTCATCTGTAACACAAACTCGACTACATGTAAAACTCTGTTCTAGAGGATCCGTGACGAGCAGCGCCGAATATGACACGCGTGAGCAGGTTTGTTCAGAGGCAGACAAGCAACATTTGTCCATTTCTTGTTACACACAAAGCGCCTCAGGAGGAGCATGCAGGGAAATTATGTCAGTTCGAGTCCTCCAGGTTGCTGCTCTTTTGGTCAGAATTGTCGCAGAGGCGGTCCATGATGCTTTGCAGGCTGGGCTGGACGATGCCCAGCAGGGGTCTCTGGGAAGGGTCTCCGTTCCAGCAGGCCTCCATCAGCTGCCAGCACTCCTCATCAAACGTAGCCAATCGCTCTGGCCGCGAGCCTGAAAGCAGCAAACGTAACAGGGATTACCCAGAGTTCACAGCGCGACGCCGCCGACAAAATACGGCGACTGCCACTCGTTACCTTTCTTGACGTTGGTCCACAGCTGGTCTTTACTGGAGCATTTCTCAAAGGCTTCTGGGAGTTTGACAGAGCCGGAGCAGAGATACCAGAAGAGGATCCCAAACGCGTACACGTCTACGGAGTTATCATACTTTCCTGCGCAAAAGAAACAAACTATAGTAACTACATTTTCAGCTCAAAAATTAGTCTAGTATTAAAATTGTATTTTTTTTTCCAAACTGTCATTAATTTAGCAATACTTTTTTATTTTTAATTGCCTTTTTTTATAACTTAAAAATAATTTTATTAACTGACATTGAAATTGTAAAAATATATCCAATTGTAAAGTAATAATGTTAAAATCGTAAACTGTTTTGTCTGAACAAATAAAGGATAAAACACTAAAAACTGAAATGAGTCGAGCATTAAGAGGTCAGTGACCTGTGAAGAGTTCTGGTGCCATGTGGATGGGTGTCCCTACGATACTGCCGGACATCATGGCCTCAGGCTTACAGAAGCCCAGGTCAGTGATCTTCGCCCGGTTCTGTTTGTCCAACTGCACAGAAGAACATAAACACACATTATAATGCGTTATGAAGCACTATGAAGTGTTGTGAGGCATTTTGAAGGGTTACAAAGCATGTCAAAGTTTTATGATGCGTTACAAAGACATGATGCATTATAAAGAACTATGATGCATTAGAAAGTGTTATGATTCATTACAAGGTGTTATGAGGCATTATGACGCTTTACGTAGTGTTATGATGCTTTGTGAAACATGATTGTGTGTTATAAAGCATTATGATGCACTATGATGTGTTATGAAGAACTATGATGCGTTAGGAAGTGTTATGATGCATTACAAGGTGTTATGATGCTTTATGCAGCACTATTATGCGTTAGAAGTGTTATGACGCACTATGATGCATTATAAAGAACTATGATGCATTATGAAGCATTATGCAGCGCTATGAAGTGTTATGATGCATTATGAAGTGTTATGATGCATTATGAAGCACTGATGCATTATAAAGAACTATGATGCATTATGAAGCATTATGCAGCGCTATGAAGTGTTATGATGCATTATAAAGCACTGATGCATTATGAAGTGTTATGAAGCACTATGACGCATTATGAAGTGTTATGATGCACTACGATGCATTATCAAGCACTATGATATATTATGAAGCACTGATGCATTATGAAGTGTTTTAAAGCGCTATGATGTATTATGAAGTGTTATGAAGCACTATGATGCATTTTGAAGTGTTATGACGCATTATGAAGTGTTATGATGCGTTATAATGGGATCTGGTCGCAGAGAATCAGAGGGTGGATGCAGCTCCTCACCAGAACGTTCTTCAGCTTGATGTCGCGGTGCAGGAGACCCTGACTGTGCAGGAAGCGAATCCCCTCCACCACATCCAGGGCGATCTGAAGACGCTCCTTCAGAGACAGACCGTTCTGAGAGAGACAGAGCCATCAGTCACAAGCAGACAGAAGAACAGACAGACAGCTGGTGTGGTGAAGCTACCTTCAGCCCCGTGTAGAGATCTCTGTGTAACCGCTCCATGATCAGCAGAACGGCGATACTGGAGCCGCCGCTGTACGAGTGATCGATAACTGACCCGTGGAGATTCACTAATCGATCGTGTTTAGGCAGAGACCTGATGGACACAGAGAGCCTTAATGAATAAACAAAAACGTAATGAAGAAAAAACAGTAAGCATTATTAATAAGGGTGTTACCGTGTGTAGTGGAACTCGAGCGCGAGGTCGTTCCAGTGCTTGTCGTCTGGAGGAACCACTGACTTCAGAGCACACGGGTGACGGCCGCCCCAGCTATCACACAGATACACCACACCGTACTGACCCCGGCCCAGCTCACGGCCCATCTTCGGCTTTCCTGAGGACACAGAGAGAGAGACTCAGACTGAGATCACAAACACATACACACACACACACACACTCTCTGACACTAACAAACACTCACCGTGCAGCAGAATGTCTCTCAGTGATCTGCTCTCCAGCGACAGGCGAGCGAGTCGAGGGGCGTGATCCTTCCTGACCCTCAACCACAGGTCTTCAGTTCGCTCCAGACGCCCCGTGTGACCCTCCTCCAGCTACACACACATCAGTACAGGACTTTCATTACAGTAACAACTTTTAAAAAAGTAAAAAAAAAGACAACTAAATATTAAAAGTTAAATAAACATTAAATAAACAAACATGAAGTGGTCTGAGTCAGGGAGGAGAAGACGCTCTGCTGCCGTGGCTCACCTGTCGGAGCGAGGCAGCGAAGGCCTCATGGGAGCTGTTGAGTCTGGTCCTGAACTGAGAGCAGATGCTCTTGGCCAGTTTAGCGGCGCTCAGGCTCTCGATGGCGTCCTGGGCGACCTTGCGCTTCCACTCGGCCGTGATGGATGGAGGGTTGACCCACGTGATCCGGTGGATGATCTGAGGAGACACCAGCATCAGCTGCCGCACCGGACACGCCGCAGCAGGGAATTATGGGTAACCTACCTGTTTGATCTGCTCCCAGAAGAGCCTGGTGACAGAGGAGCCCGAGTGGAAGGTCACCTCCACGTTATATGCAGCGTTCAGGATCTGACCAATCACATTCAAAACATTACTTCAGTACAAACACATCACCAAATCAAACTCTGTAACTGTATTACACTACATTCATAGAACCCAAGTCTACGTAATGTTAGTGAATCTGTATATTACTTAAAATAAACTCATTTTCATTTTAGAAGATGTTTAAGTAAAAAAAAATTATTGCTGAAAATGCCTGAACAGGTGGTGCGTGAGTGTGTGCTGCACCTGTTTGAGGTGGTTGGAGGTGATGTTGCTGCAGGACTCGTGTGTGTTCTTCTCCAGACTGCCCTGTGTGTGTGTGTGTGTTTATGTGGTTTATGAGGACAGAAATTTACATAATGACATGGGTATGACAGGTATTACAATATGAAGGTGTTTCAGGAGGACATTTTCAGTGTCCCCGTGATTCAAAAGAATTAGAAAACATACAGACAGGACACAGTTCCCTGTAAGGGGTAGGTTTAGGTGTAGGGTCAGTGTGGGACAATACCATATACAGTCTGTACAGTACAAACACCACTACACCTGTGCAGAGTCCCCGTAAAACACAAAAACCAGACACACACCAGACGTGTGTGTGAGTGAGTGAGTGAGTGTGTATATGTGCTGCACCTGTTTGAGGTGGTTGGAGGTGACGTTGCTGCAGGACTCGTGCGTGTTCTTCTCCAGACTGCCCAGGCATCTCTCCAGCGTGCCGACGAAGCTCTCTCTCAGGTAGTCCACTGAGCTGGTCAGTTTATTAGCCACGGCTGTATTGAGCTGCACCACGATCAGGTCCTGGATCTGACTGATGCACATCTTAATGTCCTTCGAGCTCACCGGCTCGCCATTAGACGACATGATGATGTCTGCTCACACACACACACACACACACACACACACTGACTGCTCTATAGTAACAGGACACACATGCTGCTCATTAACACTAATGAATTCCCTCTGACACATAATAATAGAGCGAGAGTGAGCAGGGAATACCCTGTGAGTTGCTCTCTCTCTAACACACACACACACACACACACACACGCTATAAACTGCTCTTTGTGTGTCTCTTTAAATGTTAAATGAGATATGATTATCATTAATTATGGACTTTTACGATGACTACTACAACAATTCTCATGGTGACTTAACCCTTTTCTTTATTTCCTTTTCATGAGACGTTTTAAAAGCTTCATTTGAACATTTTTGCACATGCTCTTCTTCACTTATCGTAAGTCATGCTTTCAGTTAAAATCTTTGGTCACGTTATTGTTTTAGTGTCAGGAACACATGCCAAATCTTCAAGGAATTCTTGGGATGTAAGATTCAATATTGTTTGGTGAAACAGATTAAAATATCTATATGGCTATTTTTTCCCAGCTCTAGCGCCCTCTGCTGACCTGTGAAGTTCAGGTTGGCGGCGTCCTCCAGCAGCTGCTCCTTCATGCTGCTCAGCGTCTCAACGATCATCTCTTTCATCTCCTCCTGCTTGCGGTTGGCGATGGCCATCAGGGAGCTGAAGAGTTCTCCCTCTTTCTCGCGAGTGTACTCCAGCCGGCGCGGCGTAATCTGGAGATCCCTCTGCATGTCGAACGCCTGTGCGACGAAACACGGCTTCGTTCACGACCGAACAAGAAAACACTCACAACACACAAACACTGGAAACAAAGCAGTCACCTGGTTGATGAAGAGGTCGAGGCAGCGGCAGTGGACGGCGTTCAGCAGCGAGGCGGCCTCCACCTGGTGGCTCTGCAGCAGCTGTCGAGTGAAGGGCCCCAGCACACGCTGCAGCCGCTCCAGGCTCTCTCCCAGCATGCTCTGCGTCTGAGCCGGAGCCCCGCAGGCACAGTTCCCGGCCGCGGCACCGATCAGTTCCAGAGACAGCAGTTGCCGCTGGAGGGCCCCAGGCTCTGAGGGGTCGCCGGGGGTCCGGACAAAGCAGACGGGAAAAGGCAGCACCTCACGCACCTTCTTCAAATCGTCCAGCTGCTCGGCGGTCAGCGCGTCTCGACTGACAGCATAGAGGATGATGGGAAGGATGCCACGCTTGCAGTCCTCCAAAGCCTCCTCCAATGGCTGAACACCCCGGCATGGGAGCACCATCACCTTCACCTCCTGAACACAGACACACAACATACATAAACACTGGATGACCACTTGATAAATATTGCATAAACACTGGATTATCCCTGTATAGACACAGTATAAACCCTTGGGAAAAAACACTGGATTAAGCTCTGGGGAAAACAACTGGAGAAAAATCAGTGGATAAACACTGGAGAGAAAAAAACGGTGGATAAACACTGGAGAAAAAGAAACAGTGGATAAACACTGGAGGGGAGAAAAAAACCCCCCACAAAACAGTGGATAAACACTGGAGAAACAAACAAACAAAAAAACAATGGATAAACACTGGAGGGAAAAAAAAAAACAAAACAAAAAAAAAAACAATGGATAAACACTGGATGGGGAAAAACAGTGGATAAACACTGGAGAGAGAAAAAAAACAATGGATAAACACTGGAGAGGGAAAAAAAAACAAAACAAAACAGTGGATAAACACTGGAGAGAGAAAAAAACAATGGATAAACACTGGAGAGAGAGAAAAAAAAACAAAACAGTGGATAAATACTGGAGAAAAAAAAAAAAACAATGGATAAACACTTGATGGGGGAAAAACAGTGGATAAACACTGGAGAGAAAAAAAAAACCCAATGGATAAACACTGGAGGAAAAAAAACACAAAACAATGGATAAACACAGGAAAAAAAAAAAACAATGGATAAACACTGGAGGGGGAAAAAAAAACACAAAACAACGGATAAACACTGGAGAAAAAAAAATAGTGGATAAACACTGGATAACCACCATAAACTAAAATGAATTAATACACACTGCTGGGCAAAATGAATAGAAAACCAGTATTTTCAGCAGCTGTTTTAAGTCAGTTATTTCTATCTTTTGGAAATATCAGTTTTGCTATTAACTGTAATAATTTGTTCTCTATACAGAGATCTGATCTGATCTAAACTGTAAAGAATCTTTACATCTTTAAGAAAATATTATAATTCTAAACTCCTGTGTTTTAATATTAAACTTTGTATAATTTTAATTTTATTTAATGTTTATTATATATTATAAAAATGACAATAAATACATAAAAGTATAAAACATTTTAAATAATTAAATTCAACTGAATATTTAATTCAAATGTATTATATGTTTCAAATTAATGGTCAATTAAATTTTAAAATCTGATCAAGTTCAACTTGAAAAAAAATGAATGAATGTGACATTGCAAAATGTTGAAAAAAAATAAGAAAATATGACATAACTTATGACTAAAATGACTGATTAAGCATTGAATAAAAAATACATTAATGAATATGAATATATCCCTCGATTATGATAAAACAAAGCTAAATTAAAAATTGAATTACAACGATTAAAACATTATTTCCAGAGATCAGATTTTCATATTATAAACTTTTTTTTTTTAACATGTTTTTGTTTTAGTGGAGTAATATATATAACACTATATAAAACTATGAAATATTTGAATAGTCAATTTGAATAATTTTGAATAATGAATTCTCAAATATAACTTTTTAATATTTGATCAACTAAATAGTCAAAAGACATAATAAAGATATCGTTTGTATGTTGTTAATAAGTTTGTACACCAGCTAATATCCACAATATTTCCAGACACTTGGATAAAAACCATTCTGAACAATAATTTAGAGATTGTTAATATGCTGCCTATATATTAATTCCTGACATGTCAGATGTCTTGTGGAGCTGTGTGAAATCACGCTGGTGTTTCTCCTGATACAGCAGTGTGTTAATCTGGGAGTCTGTTCATGAAATATTAGACACGGCGGGTCAAAGTTGGTCTGTATGATTAATCCCCAGCGGGAGCGAGAATAAAGAGCGCTAGCACACGAGCACAATAGAGTCAGTCAGCGCCGTCTCTGAAACAAGAGCCACAGAGTCACAGCGTCTCTCTGGAACAAACATGGCCGGCCGAGCCCAACAAACATCTGATTCAAACACATCAAACATGCTTACATGTGTGTGCGCTCCAGCAGGAATCTCACTGTCCTCCGCCAGCGTACGCTCAGGGTTAATTAACGTCCCTGCGCTAACGTGAGTGTGCTCGGACCGAGAACAGCCGGGGTTCATTTGAGCACAGACGTGATTCTAGCAGAGGAGTGCCACGGCAAACATCAGCCGACAAACCACAAGAGAGAGTCATGAAGAAGAACCCGACTGTGAGAGTCTGACCTCCATCTGAAACCAGTCTGGATCAGAGTCTGGTCTGTTCTGAGTGCTTCAGACCAACCGGAGTTCGATCTGACGCCAAACCTGGTTTGACTCTGATTTGAGTCCTGTATGGAGTTGACTGATCTGAAACCAATTCAATTCTGACCTCATGTAGAACACGTTCACACAGGAGCAGAATACGCTATCAATCCTGATTCAATTTCCCGAGTCCTTAATATGGTTACGTTCACACACAGCTTGGCTATTTACTGGTGTGAGGAATACGGGTTTGACTCCTGTTGCTCGTTCATACAGACACAACTGAAAGCTGCTGTGTGAACGAGACATTTCCAGACCGGTAAAGAAAATATGGGTGTCAATCCCAAATACAAGATTGACACCCATATTCTGCTGCAGTGTGAACGCCATCACTGATCCGAATCTGACTGGAGTGTGCTCTGAGCGCTTTAGACTTCGTGGAGTCTGATTTGGAACTGAAAAAGTTTTGATCTTATTAAATAATTGCATACTCATGATTTCTCTAGAGTAACTTTTTCTACTGAATTATCCACTAAACTAATAAAATAAACATACTAGTAACGGAACAGAATCTGATAAACCGATCAATGACTGAGCCTGATTTCTGACTGATCTAACACCGATCAAAGTCTCATCTTGATTTAAAACATGTCAGATCTAAATCTGACGACATCTGATTTGAAACTGACTGATATAATATAAAGCTGATCTGAATGTTTAGATAAACTGAGTCTGATATGACACCGATCATTCAACAGTGTTTGTTTAGAGCCTGATTAGACTAATCGGAGACCTGAACCTGAGTCCAGTTCAAACCCTGCTCAGTCACAAAAACAAACAAACTAATAAAAGAAAGGAATCCAGTCATGACCGAATGTACCAAGTATTTATAGGAGGCTCCCGGTACACAGCTTTCCCATCGCCATGGAGACACACCCATCACCATAGCAGCTCTTTTTCCACTGGTGGTCATGTGAAGTGCACCAGACCCACAGATCAGGGTTATATAAACAGACGGGCCCTCATTCATCAACAGTGCGTACGCACAGATGTGTAGGAACAGTCTCATCCACCAGCTGATACTGTGTCTAACATGAATCCAGTGATGGTGATTAGGGGTGTAACGGTTCACAAAAATCACGGTTCGGTATGTTTTCAATACGGCAAAAATACAATACAAAAAAAGAGAATTTCTTCCCCACGTTTGTATTTGTTAAAACTAACATAGTATGATCTTGTTTCCCCCCCTCTTCTTTTACTCTGAACAACAATGCAGCTATACTTCACATATCTTCTGGGGTTCTTAGCAGCAAATAAAGAAGTGTTTTGGAAAAGTCAAGTTCGTAGACCGTGCGCTCCATCCACTGACATCCAGGGCTCTGTGTCTTCCTGCGGGACAATCCGCGTGAGGGGAGACGCCGGGGGAGTATTGGGGTGTACGTGTCACCAAAGGCTTAGGGGTCGTTCACATGCAGCGCGTTTTGCACGCAAGCTCTTTATTCTCAAGAGCCGCGCAGTTTAAAATCCAAGCAGAAATGATTTTGTAACTGACAGCGTTTTCATAGTTGCCTAGTAACAGCAGACGCTACAGACGCGCCAGAGCCGAAGCGCTTTGAAATCGTTTTCCACTCGTTTTTAGACGCTTCTTGAACGTACCGTTATGTAACATTTAATGCTAAAGTATAGTTAACGCCAAAACAAACATCACTTGGGAGGAGCAGACGTGGGATCCCTGTCCCGTCGCTTGCGCTGCCTTGTTGAGCGTAGCATGGAAAACATTATATTTTACACAGTTTATTCTCTTTTTTTCTTTTCTCTCTCTGAATCGTTCGGTTCGAACCGAAAGCCTCGTACCACACGATTGCGCGCATTGTAACACCCCTAATAGTGATACTACAAAACAGACCTTTAACTGCGAACACTCGATGATTTCATATTTCATATTAGTGCACGACAGATGCTTGATGAATACTGATTATTTTCGTACTTGCACGTTCTAAACCTCATCTCAGAGAATCGAATCACCTTCGGTGTGCTGGAGAAAACCTGCAGCTAACGCTGATTTCACAGATTCATTCAAACTCACTGTTTTGCCACGATTTAATCATTTTTTTAATAGAGAAAACAGGATTCTGAATAGAAATACTGAAAAGTGTTAGAATTAGACACACTAACAATATGCTAATAAGAAACATAAAAAAGAAGGATTCGACTGCATATCAGCACACATGATTAACCCCTTGAAATGCTCATATGACTAGTCATCCTTCACACAGAATGTGCTTTAGTGTTGACAAAGATGTGACGCGGCCAGTGGAATAGGAAAAGATGGGAGTGAACATCTGTAAAGGAACACGCCAGCTTTTTTGAAAATAAAAATGATTTTCCAGCTCCCCTAGAGTTAAACAGTAGAGTTGTACCATTTTTGAATCGATCTCTGGGTCTCAGCTGTAGCTTAGCATAGATCATTGAATCTGATTAGACCCTTAGCATCTCGCTCAAAAATGGCCAAAGTGTTTCGATAAAAAAACTTGACTCTCTTGAGAATCAAGAGAATAATGGAAATGAAAAGTTGTGATTGTTTTAGGCTGATATAGCCATGCTCTCATTCTGGCGTACTAGTCAAGGAACTCTGCTGTACCATGAGTGCAGGGCTGGGAACTACTATTAGTTCCTTTTTGCTTGATTATTACGCCGGAATGAGAGTATAGTTCCTAGAAAACCCCAACTTTTCATTTTCTGTCAGTCTTGGTACACGATGTAACTACAGAGCGAGAGATGCTAACGGTCTGATCAGATTCAATGATCTATGCTAAGCTACAGCTAAAAGTGCTACCGTCAGACCCAGAGATCAGCTGAATGGATCCAAAAACAGTAAAACTGTACTGTTTTAAATCTAGGGGAGCTGGAAAATTAGCATATTTTCAAAAATAGTGGTGTTACTTTAACTTGAGCGTTGCTTTTTCAGAATGTTGTTTCATGCGAGAGATGCAAGCACAAGAGTCAAACGCTTCACGTTTGCATAGAACAAAAACTATGTAAAAGCACCGCAATCAAATAAAAACCTGTGAAGAACTTGATTTTCAAGTTGACAAGTTTTTTTTTAGTGCTGTCAAATGATTAATCGCGATTAATCGCATCCAAAATCAAAGTTTTTCTTCACATAGTATATTTGTATGTACTGTGTATATTTATTAAGTATATAAAAATACAAACACACGCATGTATATATTTAATGAATATATGTTATGTTTATATATTAAATATATTTAGATATAATTTCAAATATAAGAAAAT
>JAUYWG010000060.1:2507999-2519295 GCA_034779775.1 Enteromius afrohamiltoni | reverse complement strand
AAATAAACATAATAAATAAACACAGCATCAACACATATATTATGTGAAGAAAAACTTTTATTTTGGATGCGATTAATTGCGATTTGACAGCACTATTAGGAATACTTAAATAACTCATAAAAATTATTTTGACGCCACAACACACACATTTCCTGCTGAAAAAACAAACAAACCGACAATTGTTTTTGTTTTTTCAGGAGGGTTTTATAACAAATGTGACCAACAAACAAAACATGGTTACTATAAACCATGGCTTCAGTTATCCATGGTTTTGCTACACAGTTTAACCATGGCATTTGTAGTACTAACTGTGGTAAATGGCAATAGAAAAGCATGTTTACTCTTTCAGTGTAATAAAACCTGGTTAATAGTCTATTGTTGCTATTATTACTGTGGTCGCTGCGTGTAAACATTTACCAGCTGTAGCTAGTCTTATCTAAAATTCTCTAAAATCTAAAAATCTCTCATCTAAAAAAAAGTCACAATCTTTTTTTTCTGATGCACACTCAGTGTACACTACATGTACTACAGTACGCTTGCAGTGCGGTGACCTGGCGACCTCTAGCGGTTAAACCTGCGAATCATACATTAAATCACTGTTTTTGTGATTATTTGCCCCGTTTCTGTTCTGCTTGCGTAAATATACACTGACATGAATCTCATTGTGAAATTATGCTGAAAAGATCATAAAAGATGACTAACTAACTGAAATAAGAGCATTGTTTTAATATTAACCGCTCCTGTGAGGAACAGTCGCTCACTGTCACCTTATTTCACAATCAGACTGTTTATCTGCTGAACGATTCTTTCAAAACTAACACTGGTTTAGTAAACACGCTTCAGTCTCTCACAGCCTCGTTTTCATTCCCGTCAAAATGGCGTTCCTCTAATCTACTAATGAATCGAATTAAATTTAAACATTAAACACATGTGCACGTGCGCAAATTCCCCTTCGATACCACTTCCTAGTTTGAACTTTCAGTTTTATTAAGCCGAGCCGGATGATGAAACGGAACGGAAACTTTCCCGCGCCCTCGCGTGGACGTTACAAGCGCGCGAAAAACACCTGTTGAGTGAAAAATATCGGTTAAATTATAAACTGAGGTAAAACAGATCGATGGTTCCTTAGAGAAAATGATGTTTTAGCTCATTTTATGACCATACTGATGCCATATAGTTGGTATTTAGTAACTCACTACATTTGGAAATTTCTTCATCCACAAATGTAAACGGACAAAGAAATAAAAAAGTTTACCCATTTTAAAATGGAAATAGGTAATTAGATATATGTTAAAAGAAGCAAGAACAGACCGAAAAACTCTAAATTATGTTAGATCTATTGTTTGTAGTAACTATGTGTATTGTTATGGACTTGAGTTTCTTATTGCTGTTCCTTATTTATTATTTTTGTTCTTAAAAATGTTTTGTGTTCATTAATGTTATAGTAGTTTATGTTATTGCCCTTGTACTGCATGTTCGTAGTTTCAAAGATGTAAATAAATAAATATAAAAAGAGCGCGTCTAGGGAGGAAAACAGCCTTTTCCATTCTCCTGTCATTCCTGACTCATAACTAAAACAGAAGCATGTCTGAAGGTGTACAGTACACCAGCTATAAGAGAAAGCCCGCACAACACCTGTCTAAGGACACGAATAGCTGTTGATGTCATATTTGACGCTGGGTCACTCAGGTGGAACATTGTTCAAACAAAAGGAAGCGATGCTAATCCTTTTACACGGCTTCCTGTGACTGATCAGCTTCTCCTCAGAGGAATATGACACCCTGCGCTCTACTTCTGTGTCTTAAACGCTGTTTATTAAACGTTTCCTGTACACCACAACTCTTCTGTGTTTGTCTTCCGCGAAGGAAAGTCCGTGGAAAGAGTTGGGATTGTTTTCCCCCGGTGGGCGTGGTTTTCAGATGTTGACGCGTATCGCGCTGTCTCTATACAGGCCTTAAACACGCCCACCGAGTCCACAACAAACGCGAGGGGCGGTACTTACAGCCAGCGCCCCGCCCACCCCGGGCTCTAGTAGTCGCTCCGCGCGCGCCGCCGCTCACTGTCTCACCTGTGCGCGGACATGAGCACGCGTCTTCCTCCTCTGAGATCGCATGGAGTGTGACGGGGACCAGGGCGCCGCGCGCGTCAAGCGTCAGGCGGTGAAGCGGCACCATCACAAACACAACCTGAAGCACCGCTACGAGTTCCTCCAGACGCTCGGGAAGGGCACGTACGGGCGCGTGAAGAGAGCCGTGGACCGGTCCGGCAGAACGGTGAGAGCACCACTGATATAATAACGCGTTCAAATACATAGAAAAGCGCTTGAGAACGATGAAATAATGAATAAATCCCATCCTGTTTGTACTCGACAGAGTTGGCTTTAAAGCACCTTTAATGCTTGCTGCATGGCTTTGAACACCTTTCACTAGTTACTGTGCTAACTCTTGAGATCAGGAACTAGTAACAAATACAACTCCATTTCCACTAGTTAAACCACCCCGGAGTGCTGTTGATAACAAGAATTGATTTCTAACTAGTTTAAAACCCAGAAATACAACTCTAGCTCGTATCAGTCATCAGGTGGTGACCGGGGCAGATGTGCTGAGACAGCTAGTAAACACGTTCATCGACGATATCTAATATCAGGGTTCTCAGTAAAACAGTTTTAGATGTATTGATGTGTAGATGCAGATATGAAGGATATAAGAGCTCTTTCTGTGTGACTGGATTTGAGCTGGGAATAAATCAATTCTTGTGGAGAACAGCGTCCCTGATGATCTCCAGCAGAGCTGATGAAGGTGTGCTCCGAGTAAACACTGAACAGGTTCTGCGGAGACGCCCAGCTCCAGAACCAGCTTTAAATAGCCCCCGGCTGCATTCAGAGCCTGCGCTTATTTTAACAGCTTTAGTCACTCGCACGCACGCTGCTGTTGTTGCTCTGCTCCATATTCTGACCGAAAATAGACGCCCGGCGCGTCAGAACACAGCAGATCTTCCCCGTCTCAGCACAATCAAAGAAACACTCTCTAGGGAGACGCTGGTTCCTCATCATGTTCAAACACAGTAGAATGAGGCTTGGTGTTCCTGGAGGGCAGGAGCGTGACCTCTGACCTGTGATGATGGTGGATAAGAGGTGATCTCCTCAGAATAAATCTGCTGTAGTCTTTCGTATCTCTGGTTTCTAAGTAAAGTTGTTCAGTGAAGCAGGAAGACAGCGCAGACTTCCTGTTTGTTGGGTTCTTCAGGAAGAGCGCTCTTATCTTCTGAGGAAAGAGAGAGAGAGTGTCCGGGGCGAGTCTGGACCCGTCTGACCTGCTTCTGGAGAGGTTCCTGGGTCTTTAGAGCAGCATGCTTTCTTCAGAACTAGTTCTTAACCAAGTTTCTGGATCGCCCTCAGCAAGTCGTAATTAGTGTGCATTATTACCTCCTTTATGTGTTTTCTTTATTGAACATATTTGTTTTTAAACGTAGAAATTTGAAACCAGATCAGCAGTATTTCATCTGAGAGCGTAAGTAGTTCTGACACGAATGGTGTTCCGTACACGCCTCATAAAGCAATGAAAGGTCTTTAAATCATTTGCAAAGTTTCATTCCCTGCTCAGCACTACACTTTTAAAGAAACGTTTTAGGATGTGTAAGTATTTTAGGTGTGTGTGTGTGTGTGTTTGTCCATCTGCCAGTCATCAGTGACCTGTGGAGACGCGTCTGACACACACACACAAACACAGAGGAATGTAAAGCATGCCTGACGACACACACACACACACACACACATAGTGGCTGTGATTCATCTTCAGCCTGACTCTTTACTGATTTACTGTAAGCTGTATGAATTTCTGGAAATCATCTCTTTTAATAAAACAGAGTAACATAATCTCCGTCTGATGATGCTGTACTTCTCTTGAGATGCTGGGTCTAATGGAGTCTGCTTGTGTTCCTCAGGTGGCCATAAAGTCGATCCGTAAGGAGAGGATCCGTGACGAGCAGGACCTGAAGCACATCCGGCGAGAGATCGAGATCATGTCGTCTCTCGCTCATCCTCACATCATCAGCATCTACGAAGGTATGTTGAGGTTGAATAACCCCGCTCCTCGACCTCTACAGCCTCAGGAACAGTGTGTGTGTGTGTGTGTGTGTTTCAGTGTTCGAGAACAAGGACAAGATCGTCATCGTGATGGAGTACGCCAGTAAAGGAGATCTGTACGACTACATCTGTGAGAAACGGCAGCTCTCCGAGAGCCAGGCCAGACACTTCTTCAGACAGATCGTCTCCGCCGTCCATTACTGCCACCGGGTCAGAACTTTCACTCTAGATGTTGTACATAGACTTTATAGTGTGGATTCAATCTGAGTGAAACATGCATGTAATATCAGCCATCATAACTGATCTGAAATTCAATAGAAGTTAAGTAAATAAATATAAAGAAGTTTATTCATTTGTACTAAATTTACTAAAACTGAAATGCAATAGAAAAACCTATTTATTTAAAAACCATGAGAGAACAAAAGAACACTGTAAACATTAACAGTTGAAAATACTAATGATAACTAACATAATAATAATAATACTCGAATAAACATCTTTATTGAAATAAATGAAAATATTAATATTAGTATTAATATTAATACTAAAAGAACTAATTAATAACTAAAACTATATAGAAAATAAAGCTATTGAAAATACTAAAAACTCAACCTTAAAATTAAAATGAACTCAAAATATCAAAATAATAATTGATTCATATTACTGCTGTGATTTCTATTCATTAATGTTCGAGTAATCATTTTTAAAAAATACGAATTTACGAACTTCACATTTTTTAGATTAAGGACTAAAACTAATAAAACTAAAATAAATTAAAGACTAAATTAAAACATTTAACTTGAAAAGGAAAGCTTCTTTTTTTAATTGCATTTTTATTTACCAATTCAAAATAATAATAATAACTCTACTTAATCCCAGGAAGAAATTCACGTCACTGCAGATCTCAGCACACGATAAATAAATAAGCTTCAAGCATCAAATACGCACTCCTCTGTATTTGTACTCTACACAACTCATTCAGTAATTCTACAGGCTAAGAGCTGTCGGCCCAAATGTTCTTCTGAGGTGTTTAGCGTGTTAGTCCATCACCCGTCAGTCTGGTTTAGCAGATATCTGTCACTGCAGAGGTCAGGCAGACTAAACACTGGCCGGACGTCATGTGAGCGTTTCTCTCAGTCAGGGGAACTATGGGAAGGCTCTGGGAACGCTCACCAGGTTGCATAACCCTCATCAGCCTCCGCATGCCTGAGCCGTGTCTGAGAGGAACGCTCGGAAACACGCTGCTCCAGCGCTTCTGTTCTGGTCGCACAGTTACGTGCGAGAGATCTGGGCGTGGATGCACAGCTTTTGTTAGCGTGTTCAATGAGGCTTTGCCCTCCTGCCGAGAAACACAATCACATTCCAGCTCGACGCGAGCCCTTATTTAGAGAGAGGAGTCTGGGGAATCAGGGGAAAGACTGGGGTTTTCCTGAACGCTTATCAGGAAAGTGTTGAAGATTGAAACTGAAATTAAAAAGAAATTGTGAAATTCCCTCCAGGCATCATCAGTCATTCATTTAAGGCATAACGAGTGAGCCAGTCACTAGATACTGCATTTAAGATCTCCAATTCTAACAAACTCATTCATAATACTGATGGCAGTAATATGAAACAGATAACAGACTGATTTCTGCCGAATGATAACATTCCTCTTAGCCTGTGCTTGGTAGGCAAACAATGTAAAAATAGATTTATAAGAAGCGACGGGTGTGGTTTCTAAATCTCTGTTTCCAACAGAACGGTATTGTCCATCGTGACCTGAAGCTGGAGAACATCTTGCTGGACGACAACGGCAATATAAAGGTAAGTTCAGGACAGAAATAATTTGTGAAGGTTCATGTGACCTCCTTAAACATGATCAGCAGAATAAATGTTTGTTTTATTATCAATTTATGTGAAGAATAGCTTCCAGCGTTTACTAAACTGTGGATCTTTGACTCCTGTTGCTGATTTGAATGGTTCATTTGTAACCAGGCAAATCCTGGTCCTGGAGAACACCCGATGTATCGTATCATAGTAAAGACTCCAAGACCTCAATGTGTGTGTCAGATCGAAAACATGTCATGTAGGGGTTGTCCAGGTCCAGCACTGGGAAGAACTACTGAAGACCTTGATTAACTTTGTCTCATGGGGAATAGTGATAAACAGCCCTCCAGTGAACTAACCCTTTCGTGGTCTGTTTGAAATGCTATCTCTGATATGTCTGTTTCCTTAGAGTTATTAAACAAGATGCCGTAAAACAAACACTCTATCGAAACTTGCGTGAGATAACGGCATCAATCTACTTACAGCTATAAAACTGGCAGAGAGTAATGCCAACGATGAGAGGCACTGATCGAAACCACTGTCTGCTTTCCAGATCGCTGACTTCGGCTTATCGAACCTGTACCAGGACGATAAATTCCTCCAGACGTACTGCGGCAGTCCTCTGTACGCTTCGCCCGAGATTGTGAACGGCAGGCCGTACAGAGGACCGGAGGTGGACAGCTGGTCTCTGGGCGTCCTGCTGTACACCCTGGTTCATGGAGCCATGCCTTTCGACGGACAAGACCACAAGAAGCTGGTCCAGCAGATCAGCACTGGGAACTACCACAAACCCAGCAAACCTTCCGGTGAGGCTCTTAAACGATATAGAAGGCCAATAGAACAGATAAAACCATGTTTGTCGAAAGTCCAGACTTGGCTCTTTCAGTTTTATAGAAGGACCTTATCTATTTCTAGCAGATAACGTTCTGAATTGCATGCCTTCCATCTGTTGACCATTGCATGGCAGTCTCATAAATGTGAGTTCACACGGTGGAGTTCACACCAGCAGCAACTTTATTGCTGGAGGTTGCCACGATGTTGTTTTTAAGGGTTATTTAACATTTTTGATGAGGACCAATTGCTCGCATAGCTTTTTTTATGCATCATTTTTTGCTGTGCCCCAACAGAGAGTTACAGAGAACTGGGAAACTGCCCAGGGTACCATGAACTAATTGTGTTTGGAGGCACACCAACAGTACACATTTCCTTTCTCATTTAATGTCTTGGGAGTCAGCTTGTTAGTAGAGATGCGTTGAATCAGGTATGTTTGATTGGGAAGAGTTTGAAGATGTGTACATTTGGTGTGTCTCCAGGAACAGGGCTGGGAAACAATATCGGAAGACTGCACTGTTTGTGCTCCCATGCTTTTGTTCCATTAGCAGTCAAAACACTGCATTGCTGATCATTTGCATAGTTACATAACTTGCGCCACGTGGATACACCTGCTTTGCACTGCCAACAGTCCCTCACGTTGCTAACTCTACCAGAAAAGAATGACTCTCAGAAGCCAGACACCAGTCTGAATGCATCTTTTGAAGTCTGTGAGATTGTAGACCAGAGGTATCTAGTCCTGCAGCTGGAGGGCCATTTACCTCCAAAACACCTGCCTCTAGTGATCCTGATGATATTGGTTAGTTTAATTAGATCTGGAAGGTGGCCCTCCTGAAGCAGGACTGGACATCCCTGTTGTAGTATCAATCCTAATCCTAATCTTTTTGTCACCCACAGATGCTTGTGGTTTGATCCGCTGGATGTTGATGGTAAACCCTGAGCGTAGAGCAACTCTGGAAGAGATCGCGGGTCACTGGTGGCTCAACTGGGGCTATCAGCTCCCTCTCCTGGCTCAGAGTGACCCTGCCGCTGCTCATCAGGAGCCAGGACGCACGGCCCCTGCATGTCAAAACGGTGGCCCGACTCGTATCGCGGACTGGCTACGACGAACATCTCGCCCTCTTCTAGAGAGCAGCTCTAAGATGCGCTGCCTGTTGCGGACAGGTGGGGCCACCGGAGGGGAACCGGTCCAGCGGCAGCGCTCCATACGCAGGTCGCGCAAAGAAAACAATATCTCGCAGAACATGCAGGAAGCTCCTCGCCCATCGAAAGGAATTCTAAAGAAGCGGGGAAGTCTTAAACAGAAAGTGCCGAGCGACTCCCAGGCTACGCCCTTGGAGGAGAAGAGCCAGAATGCTTTGGAGCCATCAGTCCTGCCTCCACCTCCTAAAGGCATCCTGAAGAAGACTTCGGAGAGCGAGTCGGGCTATTACTCCTCTTCTCCAGAGAGCTCCGGAGAGACTCTTGGGAACCCAGAGCCGCATCGCAAGGGCATCCTCAAACGGCACGGGAAGTTTTCCGGCGGCCTGAAGGAATTCGGCTCGCTGGACCAGCTTGCCCCCTCTTTACCAACAGTGGTCAACAGATCCCGGCCAAGCGGCGCGATCAGTGAGGATAGCATCCTCTCCTCTGAGTCCTTCGACAGACTTGACCTACCGGACCGTGAGACTCCAGTCACCCCAATGGAGCGACCAGCGGGTGGACGGAGAATGAGAGGATGCGTGTCCGCTGACAATCTACTGGACTTGAGGGAGGAGTCTCAGTACCAGGGACACTGGGAAATGGACATGGCCTGCTACCGCGCAGGAGTGTCCGATAGTGTGTTTTCAATTTCTGACTGCGAAAACGTCACTCAGACTTACAAACAAGCTTTGGGAACAACTGCAAGCTGAAGCGCACAGGGACTACAATGTTGCGCTCGGAATAGGAAGCTGGTTGGAAGCAAGGAAAGTACTTCTGGAGCAATGCCAGACAGGGAATGAGTCCAGGTCCAGCAGTTAATGGGCAAGCGTAGAGAACAGGGTGTCCTGTATAGGATGTGATTTTCATTCGGAGGGAACAACAGTTTGTGTTGCAACATGCAAAACAGTGGCTTTTATTATGTAGACTTGGTTTGAAAAAAAAGAGCCTTTTTATTTTGCCTTGTTCCCAGTGATGAACTGGCTATTCTTTGAAATGTTTTTAAATGACTGTTTAGGGTGTTGGCTAGTCACAAAAATACCAAAGATGACTCATGATAAAGTTCAGAGCCATTCTGAGTTCGGTTTGTTTTTAAAGGTGAATGCTGGTGGTAGAACACCACAAAACTCACAGTGCTCTTGAAGATCCCGCCAAATTTCTCCCATGCCTTGAGTTCACAGGTGCACAGACACAATAAGCTATTGTTTAGTTTTGCGTATTGTGCAGATAAGAGTGTTTGAACTGCTTCCATGTCCCAGTTTATTAGGATGGTAAAATACACTGACCTTTCAGAATAAGATGACAATAAAAGCGCTTTGCTAGAAACATTCTGTCTTTGAGAAACATGTTGAAATGGTGAGAATCATTGTTTTAGCCATCTGGATGTTAACAACTGTGTGGTTACAACTATTTCGGTGTCATAGGAGGGTGTTTGGGGTCATCCGTATGTTTAAACCCTTCATGAAGTGCCTGATTTATCTGCCCTGATGTCTCTTTGACTGAGTGGAACAATAAAACCGCACGAGTGAAGTGGAAGATGTTCTCTTGCTGTCGCTTCTTCTGCACTCATCACAGTCTCCTGGTTAACCCTAAATGACATTTATGCTCGATAGTATGTGAGAACAGTGTTGCAGCGTTTGTAATTGAAGTATTAATGAATTTGAGATTAATTAAGGCAAATAGTATGCTACAAATGTAAAATAAAATATTGAAAAAATAAACCTACTTTATTTCAGCTAGTTGCCAAAGCAAAATTAGTCTAAAATAATTAAAACTAGAATGAAATATGAAACATAAATTGATTTTTATTTATATATAACTAATAAGAATTTAGGAAAAAAACACAATTACTAAAATTAAAGCATAAATATGTATAAATAAATATGTGCGTGTGTGTGTGTGTGCAACACAAAACAATAATAAAATAAAAATAATAAAATGGCACTGGCTGAAAAATGCTTGTGTTTTGGGGTGCAGATTAAATACATTTCTTATTTAAAAAATTGTCTTTTTAAGTTCATTTTCAGGTGATTAATACTGACAAAAAAAACTGGTTATGTTTTACAGAAAAATTAAAGTTTCCACATAAACGCAATCCTTTTTTGCATAGTGATTATATATTTTCATCATTTGTGTGCAAGAATGCCAGTATATATCATGGTAGTGTTGTTTTGAATTTTAGTAATGCTAGTTTTAATTTAAATCTAATCTTCAAATAATAGCGTAATGAAAAATCATCAGCTCATTTTCTTCATGCAAAACCATTGTCTGTTGATTTCAGGCTTAAACCAGCACGCTAAACCATTCACCGTCTACACCAATACTGTTTATTCTCACATTTCCTTCTTTAAACTGAGAAAGAGTTGATCAATAGCATGTGTTCAAGTCCAAGAAGAGTGAAATCATGCAGCGTGTGTGTTTGACAAGGGACACTAAACTAATGCGAACATCGCCAACAAGTGCTAATGCACCGGAACCGTCAACAATAGGAGGGAAAACACTAGAGTGCATCGGTCCGAGCGGGTTTGATGCACCTGTCGGACGGAGACGACAGCATCTGATCGATGGCCTCCTCCAGCGACGAGAAACAGGAGAGCAGAGACGCCTGCATCACACACACAGAGAGAGACACCTCCGTATATCACGATTACGAACAAAACGATAACTAATCATTCTAACTCTCTGACAGCAGAAATACAGCTGTTACCATAGAAACGTTGTTCTGTAACGAAGAGCTTTATTTTTAAACACAGATTAATCACTAAAAATGTCCAGCTCTATACATTCGCTTTATTGCATTTGAATGCCGATTTATTTTTGTTACGAGACAGATGTTACTAAACCTGAATCCAACTAAATTTCAATATTGTGATGATACCATGTACAGCGATTAAAACATTCGCAATTAATCGCAACAGAAAGCTTGATAGCGGCATATCCCGTTACGAGAGGTGTCCTCACCATGTCGGTGTCCAGGACGTCCCTCAGCAGCTGCAGCAGGTCCTCGGGGCTGGACTCGTTCTTCAGTCTGACCACAGCCGCCGCTAAACACGAGCAGGCCACCGCCGACGGAGCGAAGGCCGAGAACTTCAGCTCTGAAACACACACAACCAGAAACAACTACCGCTGGCAGTGCAACACCGTAAATTAATTCACTAGTTAAATATTGTAACGCACTGGCCCCGCCCCCCTAGACGCGTACATCATCTCACATTTCACACAGTGACAAATATGATGCAGGACAACCCTAAAAATGCCCCAGTATGAGTAAATGTCTCTTATTCATACCACATGATGAGAGACATCGCACAAGTGCAATTGTGTGTGTGTGTGTGTGTGCACCTGGTATTTATCACCTCATGGGGACCAATTGTCCCCACAAAGATAGGAATACCA
>JAUYWG010000060.1:2479318-2507899 GCA_034779775.1 Enteromius afrohamiltoni | reverse complement strand
TACAGTACAAACACCATTACACCTATGAAGAGAGAGAGACACCCCAGAACACATGAGTGTGTGTGTGTGTGTGTGAGCGAGAGAGAGAGAGAGACACCCCAGAACACATGAGTGTGTGTGTGTGTGTGTGTGAGAGAGAGAGAGAGAGAGAGAGAGACACCCCAGAACACATGAGTGTGTGTGTGTGTGTGTGAGCGAGGTTAGCAGACGCTGATCTGCAGAGCTGCAGACGAACAATGAGCGCCACACAAAGAGCGGATCAGAGGCTGCTGATGCAGCGGTGGATTGGATCAGTACCTGTGGAGCTGAGGGCCATGTATGAGAGCGCGTGTCTCCGCACCGGGGCCCTGTCCTCGGCCCTCAGCGACAGAGTCTGCAGCAGCGGCTCCAAGAAATCAGACGGAAGAACCGCGGCCAGATCCCAGTCCAGAGACGACACCAGCAGCATCTCGAAGCGCTGCACCATCAACACACCACCAGAGCACTCTTACACACACGAGCCTGGAGCATTGAAAGGTGTGGAGCGTGTCACGTGACGTTACCAGGATCTCTGGGACTCTGACGGCGTGGTCCGTGTAGAAGCTCAGCTTGCCGGCGCTCAGAGGAACAGACTCCCGGAGTTTGGAGGCCAGGAACATGCAGACGCAGCCCAGCAGCTGCAGACGACACCTGCGCACTGCATTCTGGGACATGTACCTGTCCAGGTAGTGAACGGCCAGAGGAAACACCTCCTCCTCGCATTTCTGATCCTCACACACCTGCTCAAGAACAAGCTCTGTGATTCAGGAGTCAGATTCGAGTGACTCGAATCACTGAATCAGATCCGTGTGATTCGAATCACTGAGTCAGACTCATTAGACATCAATAATGTGCATACGATCCACCCTGAATTCTATGAGTCATTTTTAATGATATTTAGGGCAGATAGGTTGTATAGTGTGCATTAGGCATCATCAGATCAGTGTGATTCGAATCACTGATTCAGAATGATTCATTAGACATCATCACATCAGTGTGATCCGAGTCACTGAACGAGAACACGATTCGAATCAGTGAGTCAGGTTGATGTGATTCATTAGGTCTGTCCTCACCTGAAGCATCCATCCCGTTAAGATCGGCCGCACGTATCGCTGCTCGGCGGTCGGTTCGGTACCGGGTTTGATGCTCGGTCTCTCCGAGCTCAGCAGGTTCTGACAGACGCGCGAGTCTCGAGTCAGAACCGCGTCTCTGAACGCGCGAACCGGTCTGGAGCTCGGGTCCGGTTCCACACGCTCGTGACAGAACAACTCCATCTGACAGACTGATTAAAGCGGTCAAACTCACCGTTTAGTCACGAGCGAGACGCGGCCTTTGTGTTCACACAACTCCTAACACGTCTACAAATATATACACAATACATTTAATCAAATTCATATATGAAAACACATGGTTTTATTCGGGTTAAAGAGGTGCGGCGCGCGGCGTGCCCGCGCTCACGGGACGGGAGTGGCAACGACCGCTCTGACGTCACATCGCCAGTAACGGATGGTAGTCTCCATAAAATCAAAATTATTAATAGTTAATGATTTCAGTCTAATGAATTCAGCAAGAAAAAAAACCCACTACTTCCACAAATACTTGCTAAACTACGGAAACCGATTTCCGTGAGACTCGTAATTCTGACTCGTTTTCTTTATATCTGACTTCATAATCAAAACTGATACACAGGCCTACTCATAATTGAGGAAAAGTCTCATTTGTTAATTTATGTTCAATTTTCTAATTGTCTTTTCTATTTTTTTATTCGTAGAGAGGGGGGGCTATTTGTGGAATAAAATAATTCTGCAATATCAAAAAGAGGTGTGGAAAAGAGCTTTTTTTTTTTTTTAAATCTATGCAACTATGACTTTTTTTTCCAAATTGCGCGATAAAAAGCAATTTGATACATTTTTCTATGGAAAAAACAAACAACAACCAAAAAAATTAAATAAAACTAATGTCGGAGGTAAACCCATCAGGTGTAAAATACATTATTTTGGTCAACTTTTTTCAGGATTTAGTTTTTCTTTCGCGGTTCTAATCAATTTTTTGTTGTTATACATTCACCATCAAAACAAAATTAATTGAATAAAATAAAATCATGGCAATGTTAAAATCCATGAGCGCTTGAATAAGAACAAAACGTTCTGAGTTTATATAATGTTATTTTATTACTTTGTAACACAAGTTTTAACCAAAAGTTCAGTCCAAAAATACCAACAATGCATTATCGCAAAGAATGCTAAATATATTGCAACACAATTACGATGGAAGTCGTCGGCGGCGGCTCAGTCGAGGCTCATGGCGGGCTTGGCGTCCTCCAGGTCGCGTGATGCCGCGCTGTGCAGCTCGCGCCGGATCTCGGGCGATATCGTGGCGTGCGTCTGGCACTTGAGCAGCTCCAGCAGCGCCTCCTTCTGTTCGGAGGACACGTCAGCTTTGTAGCGCTGCACTAGCGTCAGCAGGCTCTGGTGCCACAGCACAGGCAGCGTTCGTTTGTCCGTGCGGAACGCCAGGAAGTGCGCGACCAGAGCGTCCAGCACGCGGAAGGGCAGCGCGTACTTCTTATCCAGCAGCAGCCGCAGGAAGATACTGTTGGCTCCGTTGTACTCCATCTCTGCGATTTTCAGCATGGCAGCGCTGTAACGGATAACGGCGGATTAGTAGCACGCAAAAACTTCCATCACGAGAATAAAGTGGCATTATTGTCTTTCCAAAGACAATAATTGTTTAATTGTGACGTTATAGTCAAAATATTAAGCGTTGATTACACAATGCTATGACTTCTTTCACATAATTTTGACTATTTTCAACATTTTTGAACAAGTTTAATTTCGTAAAGACTAGTATTGTTGACTTTAGTGGTAATAAAAAAAAAATGACAATCTCACAATACTACTTTATTCACTAAACTGACTTTATTCTCAAAACAGCATGTTTAATCTCTATTAGTAATGTTTATGTGTAACTTTGACTTATTTTAGTATATCTACGACTTTATCATGAAAAACGTTTTCCTCCTAATCTAAGATGGAGTTCTGGTTTCTGCAGGTCCACACCTGGAGTGCAGCACAGGGATGGAGCAGCGCGTGAGGATGCTGCCGACGATGATGGCTTCTCTCAGGGTACACGTGCCTGACTCACACAGCGGGAGGAGGATTCCTGCACACACACAGCAGAGGTTAATGTTTTAGATCCTGTGCTCCGGGGACACACAGACAGCTGTAGACTAAACCTTCAGAACACAGAGGAATACAGCGCTCCGGAGTAAGTGCTGAAGTTTAAAATAACCTCATGATTACACTCATATCTGCGCTTTAGTTTTGCTCGATTTCTCCTCTGGCATTCGTTAGATACCACAGTAATGATTTGTTTATCAGTCACAGGAGGAACAATCGGTCAGATCTGAAGGAGCAGCTCAGCGGCGTCCTCTGGTGTCCAGACGATTGCTCAGCGCTGCCGTACAGACCTTTGAACCAGGCTCCGGGCTTGTAGAGGGCCTTCTTCAGAGCGCTGTAGAGGTGGAAGTTGAGCCGCTTGTATTCGGCGATGTCGTCTCGGATCCTGGGCAGCAGCACCAGATTATAGAAGCGCTGAGCCATCCTCTCCTTCAGATTGGACGAGAAGATCCTGGACACAAACCACGCCAGCCTCAGAACTACTGCTCGCTTACCGCTAAATCATTATTACTCTGTTACTACTCACAGAACCAAAACTACACATAGTGATGCATATCAAACATGTTAGATATATATATATATATCTGACAGGTATTATACTACAGCACACACAGTCTTCACTATAATAATTAAAGCAGCGTGTGATTCTGATCGACGCGGTTTGATGAAGTCACAGCAGGAATATTAGGCTGCTGTCACTTTAAGAGCCGCAGGAAGAATAGAGTTTACAGTTACATGTGTATTTTCACTCTCAACTCTTCACATGCATTTATTATGACTTAAAGATGACACAGTGTGACCTCTGACCTGGTGGCCTGGTACATGGCGGCGGCCGTCCACGTCTCGGGCTCGGTGAGGTACAGGACCTGCTCCCAGTTGGACAGCGCCGGGATGATCTTGAAGGCTTTGGGCAGTTTCCCGCTGCGGTACTTCGACAGCACCTGATTAAGCACCGAATATAAACCAGTGTGAAACAGACAGGAAGCGGTCCTGATGAAAGCGTCCGAGCGCTAGCGTGCGTACCTTGCCCACCCCTCTGTACACCTCCAGCACCCGCGGGTCCAGCTGCGGAGCGGCGTGTCCAGACACCTCGGACATCACCGAGCCCACCTCCGTCTGCTTCTCTGTGATCTTCTCCAGGATGATGTCAGCGAGCGTGCGTCTGCGGGACACTAGCGGTCAGCACGGGAGTGTGAGTGTGTGTGAGTGTGTGAGAGAGAGTCTCACCTGAGCGGAGGGTTCTTGTTCATGAACATCTCGATGGCTCTCTCGTCCTCAGGGTCCACCTCCACCTGTCCCTCTCCACTCGTCTCCTCATCGCCCAGCGCTGGCCACTCATCATCAGAGTCGTCCTGTGTGCTCGGACCTGACACACACACACACCTCACTATATATCCTGCATATAGAGTACATTATTTACTCTGTACACATCTGTTGGCCTCTGTGTGTTTGATAAAGGTGTGTCAGTGGTATATATCTGTGTCTGACCCAGTCGAGTGGCCGGTGGTCTCCTGGTGTCCGGGGTCAGTCCCAGCTCGCTCTGCAGCTCCTCCTGCTGTATTCTGGCCTGCTGGAGGATCTTTCTGGACAGTTTCTCGTCCACGTACTCCTGCTCCTCCTCGACCCGGCTCCGGTTCTTCTGTCGGCCGCTGGACCGGACCGCGTCTCCCTGCAGGATCTGATCGGCCAGAGACGGACCCCCGCCGCCGCCGCGCTCCGGAGCACCTCTACTCTTCTTCACCTTCGGCATGACGACGATGAGGATGATTCAGATGAATTATTGATGTAACTCATTCGGGTCTGAACTCATGGCACGCAGCTGAGCGCCGAACACACGTGTGTCTGAAGCAAATGGCGCTGTGTGTGTGTGTGTGTGTGATCTGAGATCAGGTGAGAGACTCGAGCGCACGTGCAGCTCTCATAAGAACTGATCTGAGAGCAGCGCTGCGTCACGCTGTTTCCTTCTTCTTCTTCTTCTTCTTCTCTTGATTGAATTAAACGATTAGCTGCACACTCCGCCACCTACTGGACTGGAGTACGGAGCGCGTCACGGTTCAATATAGCAGCACCAAATACATAAATAAACTATATATATAACTACATATCAACCCTACGTTTGTGTATACTTGGTATATGTATCCCCCTCTTTATTTTTGTTTTGTATTGTCTTATATGTTGATGTTAAATACTGTTGTGTTTGTTTTGGAAGAGGAATTAATAAAAAAATAAATAAAAAGGTAAATCTTTATTATTGTTAATGCAACCATACAAATCAAATAAGGCAAAACAAGATTATAGTAGGATCCTTAAGAACAGAAATAATAGGTGAGGACGTGATGTACACTGCTCTTAATCAATGTTTCTTCGGTCATTTTGCTGAATTACATATATAATTACAAATATTTCTGTGTTGTCCGATTAAAGTTTTTTTGTCTGTGTAATTTCTTAGTTAATACTGGTCTGATGTGTAGGATATGAAGGCGGAGAATCGGTCAGTAGGTGGCGCTAGAGCAGCGCTTATGGATGCAAGCCGCCGTTAAAATACAATGAAGAAGAAGCAGCAGCTCCGGAAGTAAACACTGGTTCGCGGAAGTTCATGGCAAAGAAATGGGTGTAACGTGGTGAGAAAAACACTTTTGTTTATAAGTTATTGTGCAGTAGAAGCGATGTTTATGATGCTTGTGTGTGTTGCGGGGCTTATATCATTCTAATCATTAATAGTGTGTGTTAAACGCCCTGGGAGGATTTGATAATCTGTATAAATTGTGTGTGCTATTGTAAGTAAAACAAAGATTATCCTCCACGTTTAGTCGAATGTGTAACTTCTTTATTATGTGAACATACACATTAAAGCGTTTTCTGTGTATTAAAAAATAGCTTTCGTTATCGTAATGAATTTATATTAATTACAGCATCACAATTTAGTTATTATTAAACTATACTGAGTATATTAACAATAAGTGAGTTTATATTTAATGCATTTAAGGAAAAGTATATATGAAGGAATATATAAGATTTATTTTGTTCAAAAATACCTCTTAAGTGTACGTTTTTCTGAAAGCAGCAGTTGTCTGTGTGTGTGTGTGTGTAGTGTGTGTCAGGTGCCGGTGGCCGAGGGTAAGAGCGTGCAGCAGACAGTAGATATGCTTCATAAGAAGCTGGAGCAGCTGGGAGCCGTTAAACAGGGCAACTTCTGGGTGGACTGTGAGACGTACCACGCCACGGGGAACGCCACCGGTGAGAGCAACCACCGCAACAACAGCCCCAGAGGGCTACTCGCAGACAAATATAACTTGTATGGCTCCAAATGAGACATATTTCCTCCATAAATCATTAGCATATTAAGTGAATTTCCCACCGTAACGCTCTCTCAAAGTTGGCCCGTATGGGTTTGCGGTGGTTGCCAGCGGTAAAGGTTTGTGGCTGTGTTGCAGGCCAGCCGTCGAAGCTGCTGTACGTGATGCATAACTCTGAGACGCCGCTGAGCTGCATGGCTCTGTTCGAGGGCGGCCCGGGCCTCACCGCCGACGCCAACTTCGACGTCCTGATGGTCAAACTCAAGAGTCACTTCCAGAACGCCAAGGGACACAAGGTGGAGTCTCGCGGCACGCGCTACCGCTACTGCGACTTCCTGGTGAAGATCGGCACGGTCGCCATGAGCTCCAGCGCCAGAGGCATCTCAGTCGAGGTCTGGTTTTTTCCCGCTCTAAACGGACGGTGCGTCTGGTCGTTGTGATCAGGGGCGGTAACGGTGGTGGTGGTGTTTCTGCAGGTGGAGTACTGCGCCTGCGTGATCCCCGGAGACTGCTGGAACCTGATGAAGGAGTTCATGCAGAGTTTTCTGGGCTCCAACACGCCCGAGCTGCCCACGGTCTTCTCCAGTAAGAGCGAGGGTCTGTACGTGCCGGTGGACTCCACGGACACCATGAGCCAGTACCTGGAGCTCTTCGGCAAAGTGCGCAAGCAGCAGGTGCTTCCGGTCAGCGGCGTCCGCTGAGAGCTCAGCCAGAGAACATTTCACACCGGGCTGTTCTCAAAGTCTTCCTGACGTCGTGGCTCTGGGTCTGGGTCAGGGGTGCATCCTGAAGAGCTGGCTCAGAGTTGTCCTCCAGGACCCCTGCTCTGGGTGCTTGTTATCTGCGTTTACACTTGAGAAATAAACTCTTTATTTGGACTCGGAATCAAAGCAGTCAGTGTTGTAGTCCTTAAAAACTCTAGTGCTCTCTATTCTAATTCTAATGTAGAAAAAACGTTTAGACTTGCACTCGATTGACTTTAGGCCTCTAACACTAGCCAGCTCTGTTTCTGTCTTGTATAAATCACATTTTAAAAAAGAACTCGCTGACAGACGTGTTATGGCATTTATTTGGATGAAAGCGTCTGCTGAATGACTACACGTAAATGTAATTAAAATACTATTTTATTTTTGGGTAATATTTTGAATTTCAATTTTACTTCCTTGAACTCGTTTTCTAATTTAGCAAGCATTTTCTGACAAACGTGTGTATAATGGAAAAATCATAGGTGGTAATGATTTGTAGTTTACCGTTAATGAATTCGATTTCGTCTAGTAAAATACATTATTATACATTTGTAGCAGGTCTCGCTGCTTCTTCCTGACCAGCAGGGGTCACCGGTGTGTTCTGGATGCTTCGAAACAGAGGTATTTTTTCGAAAGATTTGATAAAATATTCAGTTTTTCCCCAATCACTAGAAGGTGTTTATCAGCTTACATGAGGTTTTTCCTCGAGAGCAGCTACACACCGCCAAAACATTTAAAATCATGACGCGTGTTAGATCTTGGGATTAGCTTGTAGTACGCCAGGCCTCCATGCCCTGATGTTCCTACAGAAACACCACATTTGCATTTAACAAAAGCAGACCAGATGAAGGAGCAGGTGATTGGCTAGGAAGGCCCAATTGATTTGAATATGCATGAGCAGAACACACAGTGGAAGAATGCCGAGTCTCGTGCTATCACATTTAATATTAGCCGTACCCAAATCACAACGCCACCAACCTCTCTTCAGAACCACAAGACTTTAGTAATTCTGGTTCTACACTGCTCAGCAAAATGCGATATTACAGTAAAATGTAGATTTATATTCAACTATAAATTGCACATATCACTTCATTTCACAAAGCATGCTGGGTAAGCATATAGTATGCATGCTACTTCACCATGCAAAGTCCATCCTTCAGACCTTTTGTTTTTCCACTACTGGGGGGAGACCATATAATAAGTGCTCATTTGAAATGAGCTTACTTGAAAATATGAAATATGAAAATAATCTTAAAATATATGAGTAAGTAATCGCGCTGGACAAGGTTAATGTGTTCATCTGACCCCGCCTCCGGAGCTTTAAAACCAGACAGACGCCTCGACAGCCGATGAGAGACCGGCTCCACTGCGCTAGCGTTACCGACCGCCGCCTCGACCAATCAGAACACGTTCGTCATGCGATTGATCGCTCCTCGGCCAATCAGAGCGCAGTGACGCGGGCGCTGGGCGAGTTCGGTTGAGCCGAAAATGGTGACAGCTCTCGCGTGCGGATGATGGCGGTAAATAACAGCCCAAAGCGAGTGTAAATAAAAACCGCGCAAATATTTACGTCATTTAACTCGCCAAACGCAGTTTACCGGTGGTCTCGTGCAGAACTCGCGCCGAGGGGCCGGTATTTGAGAGCCGATCGGTGGCTTTGCGGTGTGAGTTTATTCCGTGGCTGCGGCTCTTGCTGGTTTTTGTTCAGCGGGTTTAAAGTAACGGGTCTCTCGCGCCGGTATAAACACGCACACAAACACACCGATCGAGCGCCGGTACCGGAGCCTGCCGGATCCGCCGCTGCCGCCGATTCCGCGTGTCTCCCGGCGGAGCGTCTTTTGTTCTGTGAGTAGCGCTAGCGGGTTAGCTCACACACACACACACACACACACTCATGTAAGTGTACACACACTGCATTGTGAGGCAAACACTCAAATACTATTGAAAAATATACCTTCACATTCAAGAACACTATATAGTCACAAACAAACAACCCTCACACACACACACACACACACTAAGTCATATAAAGCACCACACTCTTAAAAATCACAGTGGGACTCTTAAATGCCACTGATTTATGTGTTCAAGTTCTGTAAGTAATGCATTTTTTCCCCTCATCCACAGTTTTCATTCTGCATGATGAAGTCTTTTAAACTGTCCAGCGACAGGACATGTCCGCTCTGATGCTGAAGCTCACCGTTTCTCACAGTGAGTAATAATGCTTAAAAAATTGGGCACATTCGCACCGGAGTTCCTAGAACTATTGGCAGAAGTTCCCACCTAGCAACGGGTTCAGTCTTAGGAACTCTGTTTGGAGGAACCAAGTTAGCTACTGCTTCACTGCAGGGTCTGAAACTATTCAACTATACTATAGTCAACTATTCTTCTCACTTGAGTTACATCTTCCATGATTTTGGAGATTACTTTAGCACGTATTTGATGTGATCAGCATTGTTTAGGTTCGTGGTGGAAAGCGCACGCATGAACGTAACTCTCAACTCGGGAGAGAAGAATGGTTGAGTAAATGGGTATTCTCAAAGCATTGCAGAACTAAAGTTGAGCCACTAATGTTGCATCCTGTTTTACATTTGGATAATTTCAGTTCTGTTGCTGTTTATAGAGGGTCAGATATAATAAAAAAAAAAAAAAAAATCTAATTTTGGTAAAACCCAGGTTTGTAACGACATGAGGGCAAGTAATTAATAACAATTTTCATTTTGGGGACTAACCCTTTAAAATTGTAACGTGCAAACATTCCGTTATCTTGCCCTTAGGATGAGTGCGGTCATGGCGTGTGGTTCCTGACTCGGAGTGCTCCTGCGTGTTGGGAGACATGGATCGCTGCAAGCATGTGGTACGGTTCCGTTTGGGCCAGGGCCACTCCATTCTCAACCCGCAGATGTGGCGTTGTGTTGACTGCGGCACCACGGAGTCCGTATGGGCTTGTTTGAAGTGCGCTCACGTGGCGTGCGGCCGCTACATGGAAGAACACTCCTTGAGTCACTACCAGACGACGCAGCACCCACTAGCCATGGATGTACGCGAACTGGACGTCTTCTGTTTCGCGTGCGGAGATTACGTGTTGAACGATAATGTCGAGGGTGACTTGAAGCTCCTTCGTGGGGCGCTATCTACTGTTCGCAGCCCTGGTCAGCGCTCCCTGCGCTCGTCGGCGTCCGATGGCGGACTTCGAGTGTGTGAGGTTGCGCGGGATGGAGCTATGCAGATGGCGTTGTGGCACAGAAGGAAAACCCTCCTTCAAGGTGCCTTGCACCGTTGGAGAAGCCGACAGCAGGAGCAACACTGGAAGCGCGAGGAGAAACAGGAACAAGAGCGAGAAGAGAAGCGGCGGCAACGCAGGGAGGTCAAGAAGCGGCTGATGGGTGAACTAGCCAATGTGCCGCCGAGGAAAAGTGCGCGTCTTCTCACCCAGGCTCCTCGTCCGACAATCGCACTTATTCCTCTGAAGTTTCGTGACCCTCCGGAACGACTCCCTTCGACTGTCAAACAGTCCCTGCTGTCAGTGTCCAACAAGCCCCTGTTGCGCAAACCGCTTCGCAACGCAGGCCGGTTGCACCGATATCACGCCTCGCAGTCATCGCGGCGCAGGAAGCTCGCGCCTGGAGTCACGGGATTGCGCAACCTCGGGAACACGTGTTACATGAACTCAATTCTCCAGGTGCTGAGTCACTTGCAGAAGTTCAGGGAGTGTTTCCTCACGCTGGACCTCTGCGAGACTGAGGAGCTGCTTGCTAAGACCAATCAATCGCAGGGAGCCCTCACTGCGCTGGGCCGCATGGGGAGGACGAGCGGAGGCACCTTTAGCAAACAGAACATCCCGCCCAGCCTGAGCTCGGCGGAACTGGTGCAACCAAAAGAGCCGCGCTCCTCGGCTCGGCAACAGATGTCTTTGTGTCACGAGCTGCACACGCTCTTCAGGGTCATGTGGTCGGGTCGGTGGTCGCTGGTGTCTCCGTTTGCCATGCTACACTCCGTGTGGAATCTGATCCCGGCGTTCCGCGGATACGACCAGCAGGATGCGCAAGAGTTCCTGTGCGAGCTTCTGGATAAAGTCCAGCAGGAACTGGAGTCAGACGGGCCCAGGAAACACTTCCTGATTCCGATCACGCAGCGGAAACTATCCAAACAAGTCCTCAAAGTGCTCAACACTATCTTCCATGGACAGCTGCTCAGCCAGGTGATGTGCAACTTACATGCTTTGGTTCTTGTTCCTGGAGATCCCATAACACTGCTAAATTAAAGGGATAGTTCACGCAAAAATGAAACCTTTGTTTACAGCAGTACCGGCAGGATTTAAGATGCTTATTACAACTTGGTACTGCAATATCGGTTCTTGTGACATCCCTAGTCTGATAGAACAAAGGTATATAAACCTAAGATGACTTGAGGGTGAGTAAATAATGGGCAAATTTTTATTTTTGGGTGAACCGACCCTTTAAACAGACCCAGCTCAAATCAACACCTTTTTAGACCTTAGACCCTATTTTGAGTGTGAAAGGACGAAAGGAAAATGGCTTCAGGAATGTGTTTAACAGGTTTAGACGTTTCGTTTTGAATTGATCTAATAAATTATAAGTAAATTATCAGCGATAACCAAGGTTTCTAAACTGAACCTGCAGGTCACCTGTCTGTCCTGCAAGCGCAAGTCGAACACGGTGGAGCCGTTCTGGGATTTGTCTCTGGAGTTTCCAGAACGGTACCACCGCATGGAGAAGCCCAGCGCAGCGGCGTGTCAACGGAGCTGCTCGCTGTCAGAGATGCTCGCCAAGTTCACAGAGACCGAGGCTTTGGAGGGCTGCATTTACGCCTGCAACTTCTGCAATAGTAAGTTACGCCTTTCTTACAGACGTCACAGAGTTCTTGATGCATTTATCTAAATGTCCTGCGTTTCCAGGAAAGCGGCGTAAATCTTCCCATAAGCCCCTGTCTCTTTCGGAGGCCTGTAAGCAGTTACTCATCTGCCGTTTACCTCAGGTTCTGCGGCTACACCTCAAACGCTTCCGGTCAGTCAGAACACCTCACATGTTTTACCTTTATGAGATCGTTAGCTGAAACCATTATCGTATATACCTGCAGAGTTCAGCTTTAAATCCGTCTAAACTAGCTAACCTAGGTCTTCAGACTGGAAATTAATCAAAGCTGAACTCTGCAGGACATTGGTCCTCTAGGAGTGGACACCCTTGGTTTGAACCTCATGTTAATGATTCTGTCTACACTTGTCCAGGTGGTCCGGTCGGAATCACAGGGAGAAGATCGGCGTCCATGTGGCTTTTGATCAGGTCCTGAATATACAACCATACTGCTGCTCGGACGCTGCTCCAACGCCGCAGAGAGAAGCCTACATCTATGACCTATCTGCTGTAGTGATGCATCATGGGAAAGGCTTTGGCTCAGGGCACTACACGGCCTACTGTTATAACACTGAAGGAGGTGAGTCACGGTTCCCAACTAGCGATCTGCACCATGATCTGCTTCATGTAGCGCGCAAAAGTCAATGACATGTCGGCGGGCTACTGCGTTTTAAATATTACTAGTAGCTAGTAAAGGCACTACTAGGAGCTACTTTGCTTAATTGCAAACTTTAATCGCTACATATTATAATTGCAGTTAGTGTTTGATTACGCATTTAATTTGTAGCTGTACATTTCTGCCATAATCACCACTAACAACATATTCCTAAATGGAAGGTAGTAACTTCAAAGTTTCTGTAAAGCAGAACGATGTGTATCGTTAAAAATCGCGCTATACAGATGAAGCTGAATTGAATAAAGGAATGCGTTACTGTAGGTCTGTGTGAACCCTGTCTCAGTTAAAGTGTTTGCGTTGCAGGTTTCTGGGTTCACTGTAACGACTCGGAGATGAACGTGTGCAGTGTGGAGGAGGTGTGCAGCACTCAGGCTTACATCCTGTTCTACACGCAGCGCTCCTCTTAGACCGCTCTGTCTCTGTTCCTGAGACTCAGAGCTGCTCTCTGCTGGCACAGTCACACTTTACCCAGGGCATTCAGGACCAAACGACACTCACCTGCAGGGTCCAGAACAGCAGGGACACACACAGATCAGCCCCTCCGCTGTCGGCGGCAGAGACAGATCGACGCTCATCCGGAGAGGAACGCGACAGCAATATGATCATCACACACTCTGAATCAGGAATTCTTCACCTTTGATACTGCGACTGTTTTCTACTCTCTTTCTAATCGGGATGAAATTCAGGAAAACAGAAAGCCTCTTCATTTACATCAGTGGTAAATGACCGAACAATCTTATGACGCTGAATGTCTAGTTGTGTGTGTGTGTGTGTGTGTGTGTGTGTGTGTGCGCGCGTGTGTGTGGAAGGGTGTGACTGCTGACCTCTGACCCTTGACCTTTGTCCTGTATTGTGAGAGCACCTGTTATCGACTTTATAGATCTTGTGGGATCTTCCTGATGATAGTGAATAAAAAAACAAACAAATCATGAACCCCTGAGTTACTGTCTGCTTTATATTTGATGCTCATCATTGCTGACCGTCCGGTATATAGATGAACAGGTTTTTGAAATCATTTTAAACCTAATCTTGTGTAATTTCAATAAATGCTGAGGTATGTAGTAAAGCTCAGTCAACACTACGGAAAAGGTTTAAACTCACATTACTTTAAAAGGATATTAAAAAGTATTTGATCACCTCGAGTAGTTCCAAATCTGTATGAATTTTTTGTTCTTCTGAACACGAGTAAAGGTATTTTGAGGAAAGTTTGTAACCAGGCTGTTCTAGGACACAGTCACCATAGGAAAAAAATACCATGGAAGTCAATGGTGGCCAGCACTAGAGATTGTACAGCCCTCTATAGAGAGGTTTGTGAATTCCTCCTAGTGGTTTGTAGACCTCATTGTTTGCTTTTTTTAGGTTGTGGATGTAAATAAATATTAAGGCATTGTCAAAGACTACTTTTTTCAAGATAATGTTTTTTCTGTTTACCTGAAGTAGGTGTTGATTTTGCTCTCTAGATGTTTCACAGTTGGCCCAGATTAGTTGGTGTTTGCCGGCCTAAAACTGGACCACATGTTTTTAGCCAGAACTGAACCAAAGCGTAACCCAACCCAGAGTTGGCCAAATAATAAAAACAGATGTGACTGATATATGGACCTTACTTGGTATTCTTACTTCAGCGAGTTTTGTAAAGGGCTGACAGCTCTTATGTAGGACAACATTTTCGGCCACAACAAAGTTTAAATCCCTAAAATTAAATGTTATCTCTTGAACTTCATTTTCCATTTTACTACAATGAGGTGGTGTTTTGCAACATATGTAAGAGACATGTAAAGAAGATTAGAGAAAAAGTAAACATGCACACAAGGGCCAGAGAAGTCAGGGAAAATGAACAGACCAATAAGGAAAATGGAAGTTCAAGAGATAACATATAATATTGCGCGGTGAGTGTGAGATTTCTCAGCATGTCTTCCCCTGGTATATACAGTAAAACACCCTCACATCATTTGTCAAACCCAGTGTCTAGTTCCTTTTCAGAATTGCTCAAGTGTGTCTGGGAGCGTTTGAATTAGTCTTGGTTAAATCTTTCTTGGTTAAATAACTTTTAACCCAGCCAGTCAAACTGAAACTTACCGTTACAAAATCTCGCGCCATTTTACGATTTAAATTCCCTCAGGCGGTCAACAGTCCGTGAACGCGACTGTGCGCCGTTTATCCAGGATATCCATTAAAGTAGGTTTAAAATACGACTAAATATAGAATGATGGATGTATAAACGATATTAAAGTGCTTATCTCTACGCATGGCATCTGATATTAGCAATTCTGTCCTCGTTTGTCTTTTCCAAGCACAGTTTGTCGGATCAATCTCATTTGCATAATGTTAATTAAAGAAGCTGCTTCCCATTAGGAAGATAATGAAGTATGTAAATCCGCCAGGTGGCGCCCTAGGGCATTTAAAAAAAACAACCATGTCGATCCTGCAGTGACCCAAGCAGCTTTATTTATTGATAAAGCACGTGAGCACCAGTTCAAGTGTAAAGAGTCTATTATAAACTTGCATGCTGTATAAATTAAAGATCATCTGTCTCGTTTTGAGCCGGAAGCAGATGACTGTGTAATCCATCCTGGGATTAATGAATTTTGTCTGGATTAAAATCAGCATCTGGATTACAGCAACAGATGCCAAAAATATGTTCAGCAAAATTATAAAAGATAAACAGAAAACAAATCATAACCTATATGTGCAAATGTATTTATTAAGAATACAGCGGTGTTGTGATTTAGCAAACGGGTAGAAACATGAGAAATATGATCATGCTAACAGTGAGTGTTACACTATTACTGCGTTTACAAAAATGTTCTGATGACAGATGTAGTACTAATTCTCCACTACTGACGTTACGTTTCTGCCTCTCCGCCCTATGTCAAATATCACTTAACAACACACAAAGTAAAATGACTTTCATTCTCCTCCGTGATGAGATATTTCATATATAACAGACACAGAGACAAAACAAACTAAACGCAGCACAGTTTTGGTGTCAGCATGAAAGAGTTCCTTCTGTCATGTTTGGATCTGAAGATGTGACCATGTGTCAGTATTAAAGCCATGCATCAGAAGAAGACCATCCTCTGGACTTTCTTTGTTTCCGCTCGTTTTAACATTCATTAGTTCAAGCAAAGAGGAGCTCAGTGGTTGAAATAAAAGAAAGAAACTAGGGCTGCATGATGAATCGAAAGGAAATCACAATCGTGATTAGTCCATTATCGTGTGCATCTTCTGAGTGAAGTACGGTTTTGTGATCAGCAGTAAATCTCCATCCAAAGGCCAGAGAAACTCCAGACATGCCCCGCAGAAGAAAGCCAGGAGATTTAACTGCTTTCATTGATTCAACGTGTAATAATAAACACAAAACTACAACAATGCTAATCGACACTTTATCGGTGCATACTGGATACTATGCAATATGTTGTGTGCCTGATTCTGTGTAAAAAGCCACATCATCTCACAGAAGGATTTTTTCGTATACGCAACTGGCGTTACGATCTATTTTCACACGCTTTGATTTACTGCACAGAGGTGTAGCTACGGAAACAGCTGTTACTATCACAAATTATTTCATGATCTGCATTTTTTGCGTAGCTTGTCAGTGAACTATATCTTAGAGTAGTAAATGTTGCTTCATCTGAAAGAACGAGATGGAGATTTACTAATAATCATAGAACCGGCTTTACTGGCGAGATGCGCTTCCTTATTAATTGTGCAGCCCTAAAAGAAGGAAGGAAAAGACAGTAAATGTAGAGCCATATCCTGCGGTTCAGACAGCACCACCTTCAGGCCACGAATCTCCTTCCTTATTGAAGCCATGGGAGGATCTTTATTGTACGTCCTTCAAGGTAGGTGTGATGAAAGGGATGCGTCACAGTTAGAGTTTAAGTTCCTGACGTGTTTTTTGTTCACGTTCTTCAGCTGGGCAACAGGTAAAGCTCAAGCCAGTCCCAGTGTTTCCACAGTGTGACCAGGAAGAGCGCGAGGGCGAGGGTGGCGCCAACCCGGGCGCGCGTCTTCATGAGCGGCGTGATGAAGTTGGCCATGGTGGAGACGAACACCAGCAGGACCGCCATCAGGGCCAAGATGACGTTGATGAGTTTTCCCAGCAGAGCTCGGGCGTTGGCGTTTTCCACGCCCTCCAGCTGCACCACCTGCTGCTGTTGCTGCTGCAGCTCCAGCTTGGTAATGCGGGTGAGGCAGGACTCCACTGCTTCCTGCAGGCAGACAAACAGCAGGCACACTTACGCTTAGAATAAACAGATAATATTGTTATCTTTATAGTTATCATGCTTGTTGTGAACTATTGTAATACATGGGATATGGTACTCCCACTCAAACCCAAGACCCCCCCCACACACACATTCCCCCTTCAACAATAAAAAATCAAATGGACCTATAACTTGGCCACTCAGACTGCTGACTCACTGAGATAATACGCTCAAAATAGCCCTGAATAAGTCAGGGTCTGATCCGGGAAAGAAAAACTATGCTGGAAACACTTTTACCAAATAAATTTCTTAATTCGCATTAGAAAAGACATGTGACTTTGCGATGGGACAGTATAACTGGACCAACCGATAGACTGATCTCATTCCGCAGCATCTGAAACGCTGGTTTTGTCATTGAGCAAAACCTTGTCAAAGTGCTTCATTATAATTAACTCCCAGAACTGCGTTCCTAAACAGCAGGTTCCGAAAATAAGGCTGCGGTTCTTCTGCGTATAGTCCACACAAATGATCACACAATGCTTTCTCCTGCTCAGAAAATCTTTGTGATATTTGGTGCAGTTGTGTTCTCTTTACCTTACTGGAAGGAAATGGTGCTTGAGTCAAACATTTTATGCAATATTCCAATTTGGATGGAAACATAGCTTGTGTTTAGCTGCTTCTGGAGCTTTTCATTTGCACTGAAAGCTAAACTCTGCAGGACAGTGGCCCTCCAGGAGCCACCCTTGCTTGTTAAGGTATGAAACTTGCACATTTGCGCACTCTTCATTATTGGTGGTCACCTGGATGTCTCGTGCTCTCTCATACGACTGGTACGCCACCTTCTCCTCCATGCTGGCCAGCTCCTGCTTCAGATTGCTCATCTCGTTCTGATGGAGTTCCGTCAAGTCATTGAGTTGCTCTTCCAGACGTTCGTATCTGGAAGAAACAGAGGAGACACGCCTTAGAGCCCTATGGAATCCATTTTATTATTTATTAGTGAGCCTGTGCTATTAATTGATTTATTTGATATAACTGCACTGTCCTACATTTGATGTATCCATCCAAATTAGGCAAATTCTGTGACATTCTGTATTATGCAGTAAATTCCGATTTCATGGTTGGATCCTGCGATTCCATCCATGTTTTCCTAATCATTGAGCCCTAATGGTTGAAGATCTGGCTCTGGAGAGTCTTACCTGTATCGCTCCTCCTGCAAGCACTGGGTCATGTAGCTGTAGTCGCTTTGCAGCTGCGCTTTCATGTCCTCGATGGCATCCTCCATATGCACCTGACCGACTTTGATCTCCTGCAGGCCTTCCAGTAGTGCATCCCAAGAGGAAGATGAGGAGTGGTGGTGATGATGGTGGTGATGATGTCCATCCAGCCGAGGGCTGCCCATTGCTGCTCCCGCCCCGCCGGAGTTGCTTCCGCCTGCTGACCCGGATGTTGCGCTAGAGCACTCGTCGTCGCTGCCGTATTTGGGGCTGGAGATGAGTGTGGCACTGCCACTCAGAGCTCTGGGCGTCTCCTCTGTGTGCCCGTCCTCCAAAGTGTCTTTTAGGTGGGCGATGTTGTCAGCGCTGCCAAACTTGTTGCGGATGAGACTGGCGAACTCTCTGGGTTTTGAGACGACGGCGGTGTGCGTGAGTGCCGAGACTCCACCCTTGACCCCTTCCACTACTCCACCTCCAAAACCACTGATTCCCGCTCGCACATTGGCACCTACATCCTTCAACCCCTGCTGCATGTCCCTCAGGACGTCTTTGGGCTGTCGCGCAGGACCATTCTGCAGAACAGGGAATAGATGTCAATTACTCTAGAACAGAGATAGGCAGCATTGTCCTGGAGTGCCCATGTCCTACAGAGTTTAGCTCCAACACTGAAAAAAACGGTGTTACACACCTGTTACACTCCAGCAAAGCTTCTTTAACACCATGCCCCCGAATCGTCCTAACCCTAGTCCCCCCCAATTACGGCACCCCTGTGCATCTAAAGGCTTTTGCCATTCTCTCTTCAACTTTGGAACCCACTTATTCTAATCTTGCATTCTATTTAGGACAGATAGTATGAACATTGGTATGCATGATTAGCGATCCTGTAGACCTTGATTAGCTTTTTCAGGTGTACTTCATTAGTGCTGGAGCTAACTCTGCAGGACACTATCCCTATTGCCTATCCCTGCTCTAGAAAATCCAGCTGGATGAAACACACATGCATGTGAATTACCTGCTCGATCTCTTTGAGTTTCTTGTGGTAGTGCTCAAGTTTCTTGTGCAAGTGTGCAATAGTCTGCGCAGACTTCTGGTTCTTCTTCTCAAACACCTGTTTGATGCGCGATGCTTGCTGTTTGTCCGCGTTGTGGGCCAGTTTGAGATACTCAGCCACATTGTCATCACGGGCCTCCTGCTCCACGCGGATCTGCTCAGTGATCTTCAGGATCTTCTGCTGCAGGTGTTCCAGCGCTGCTCGTGTTCTCTGGACCTCGCCGGCTGCCCCGTCTGACCCTGCCTCCACGCTGATGTTCCCATCTGACCCGCCGTGGCTCACCGAGGGTGGCAGACCCAGAGTGGACACTTCGCTTTTATCCAGCTGCATGCACACAATCAAAACATGAGCACTGAGTTGTGCCATCATGCTAACAGAAACCTGAGACGTGAAAGCACACTATTTAACACCTTTGTCATTGATGCAGCAGCTGCGCGAGTGAGTGGTCACGTCTGTTTACAAGCTGAATAAAAACTCACACGCTCAGAGCGAGAGAGACACAGTGTGACCCATTTTTGTTCTGAAAATATCTCTATGCACACAACATCGCACTAAACGTATAAACAATCTGAAACAGGAAGTGCACAGCTTTAGTAACTATGCATCTGAAATTAATCATTCATAAATGCAACGTCGCAATTCACTTCCAAAACATGCTGGTTGAATGAATGTCATGCATACACGATATAAAGTAGCAGCTAATCTCAACCTGCTGTACCTCATGTAAACAACAAAAAAGCATGCATCAGAGAATGTGTCTCACACGCATGACGAAACACACACACGGCATGAAGAAGTGTGTTTGGAGTCGTGCTGACACAGCAGGGTTTTCACCAGAGGTTACTGCAGGCCATGCATCTACACACACTGCATGCGTGTTTCTCTGAGACCAGGCTTGTTGTGTTGCTCACACACACACACACACACACACACACACACACAGCAGGGCTCCTCTAAAGGTTAACGCAGTCCATGCATTGTTTAATGCATGTGAATCTGAGTCATGTCACCTGCTGAGAGCATGTGTGTGATCTACAGGCCGCTGATGGGCACATTTAGAAAGTAGGTTGGAGCTGAGCGATGGGGGACAGCAAACCCACACACACGCGCACGCATGCATGCAGTGTAAACCGGGGATGTGTGTCAGATGACAGTGGGCGAGTTAAACACATGAGGAAAAACTGGAGCTGACTTCTGACATGCAGAAGAGCGCATGAGAGAGACAGACAGATGGGTGATGATGGCGAGACGAATGGATGGATGGATGGATGGTACAAGATAACAGAAGAGGAATTTGCGATCATTTACCATGGTCTTCAGTCCAGGGCGTGCAGCTTGACTGCAGAGAGGTGTAAGAGGGCCATTTCCCTCCCGTCTGTCTCTCTCTGTGTCTGTTCACCCCTCCCCTCCTCCTCTAGCTGTCTACTTCTCGCTCCAGTCTGTCATGCTTCACGCTGGACTCAATATCGGCCGCGCTTTGTCTCGCCTGTATCTCAGGTTTCTTTGCCGTCTCCCTGGCTGAGTGTTTGTCTGAGTGTTTCGACGAGGCTGCGGAGCAGATGAGCAGAGGGGGAGGGGAGTTCAGCGGAGCATGCGTCACACACACACACACACTGCAGCGTTTACATACACACACTCACAGCTTAAACCGTCATCGGTGTGTGTTTGTTTTCATTGTGTGTTCATGAGAGCACACTTGGGGTGTGTGTATGTGTGCGTTTTCGCAGTGAGAAACATATTTTTAAGGGATTTGCATGTGTGTGTGTGGGGTGGGAGGGAGGGGTCGGCGGGGTGCAGGACATTTCCCAAACAGACAGAGGGGCTGATGGGAAACGCTGACGTCAGTCTCATAGCAACAAGCTTCACAACAACTGGGTCACTGTATTGTTGCACATAAACACAAGCTACACGCTACATGCACTTTTATTATTTAAAGGAGTATTTTATTTTAAACAACACAAATGGCTTCTCCGGGAATTACAGTGACGTTGATAAGATTTATCAAATGGGAAACGGATATGAACATACAATGCAAAAACATGAAATGTAATTAATTCATTTACTGAATGTTCCTGGTCTGATTATAAACAGCCCTTTGTCTAAAGACCTCCACCTCCTTTAATGACTGTCGTTACCCAACGTTAACGTTAAAAATGGTGACGAAAAGTTGGATATCTAAGAAGTCATTGTTTCCTACATGAAGCTAATTAATACAAAAAATTAAATGGCATTTAATAAATTGCAATAAAGGAAAGGAATACTTGTATTTTTAAATGCAGGTTTCGCATCGACTTTTACCATAACACGTTAGCTTTATTTACTCGATTCACTTACCAGTGTAGAGAAAGGGTTGGTTAGTGCTGTGTACCAGAAATATGTTCTAAAAAGTCCTGTTAACATTTTTAAAATGTCAAGAGAGCGTTCCATTTCATTATTTTGCAAAGGTTAAATTTGAATGTTCTCTCAACGCTCTGAGTGTGTAACATTTAACATTAAACGAACATCCAACCAATGTTTCAGAAATGAGAGAATGAGTTCTGAACAAACGTTTTATCAACGTTACTATAAGAATGTTGGAGAGAACCTTGCAGACACGTTCTGAAAACGTTCCTTTAGATGTTTTTGAACAAAATGAATTTCTTTTGTTGAATCGAAATGCTTTTTATTCGTAGAAATCAATGGCACACACCAGAGTTTCTCTTTATAAACAGCTGTATTACAAGAACAATTACAAGTCAATCTACAATACAACATTTACCTGTACAATAAATACAGCATACATTCTGAGCTCTTTGATAATAACAGACATGTGCAAGCTACACTACTCAAAATAATAAGTGCAATTGTCCATCGACGGCGGATATTAACAGGATATTTTCAGACAGGTCACAGAAATCTACAAGTATCAGGATAAGAGAAGGATCACAAAGCAAGAACAGATTTGTGGGAATGTGAAACTTAACCTGAATATATTCAGCATCTCAGTTAGTGAATGTAGAAAAGTTAGCGTTCGTATCTGTGATTGCGTTTATTTCAAACAAACGTTACTTGTGTTTCCATGACTACAAGTAAAACTGAGAGTGTTCGTAAATATTCTGTAGTTTTAGCAGCGACCACATTCAAGGAACACGAGCAGAACCAATTTCTGAAGGAAACAATTTGTATAGAATTCGTTCTGCTTGCGTTTCACAAACAACGTCAAGTGTTTGACCGCTGTAGAGACGTGGCTGCAGCTGTTTGATGAGAGTTGTGTGAGAACATACGGTCAGCTTAGAAGGGTTAGAGTTATAAATAACTTTTATATATATGTATATATATAAAAAAAACACTTTTGGCACCAAACGTTAGTTTTTAAAATTAGCTACAAGTATTGTGCAATAAAGCAATATATTTGTGTACATGGCCACTGGAAGAGCAGTGTTTATAACCTGTCGTACTGTTCGTAATTAAACTCTTTCGTTATAGTTTTATGGTCCCGCCGAGAGACAAATCCTGAAATCCTTACAGAATCAAGTCGCTTTAAAATGATTTTAACACATTTTTTTAACGGACATTTAAACCGTTGACATGCAAACAGAAAGAGGAAAGGACAGAGAGACAACTTCCCATTAATGAATAATATTCCCAGAAACATGATGGAAGGTGGAATAAAACGTTCTGGAACAGTGTGCATTCGGTCCACGACACCCGCACGGACCGAACGGAAATAATCCTTTACAGTTCTTGAGAAGATGAAGGTAGATAACGGCGTAGAAAAACAAGATCTGGTGAGAAGGAGCGGTGGTTTACATGTGTCAGTGTTCCTCCTGTGAGGACAAGAGTCCAGACGAGACACACTAGTGTTCCTGAGTGTGTGTGTGTGTGTGTGTGTGTCAGTTATTGTCCTGATTTGCGGGGTGTGGCCACTAATCTCTTCTTGGCTTGGTAGAAATCTGTTTGGATAAGAGAGAGTGAGACGATAAGAACACTTCTAGAAGTACACCTGCGTTCTCTCAAAACATCCCTGCACTAACCACACATCACTTAAACACAGCTTCCCTTCAATTCTGGTGCAAAAACATTTCTGCAAGCTTTCTACTGCCATAAGAATTAGCTGATAATACTCTGATTATTTTATTACAGAGTGTTATTTTTACTAAAACAACAAACTTTGATGAGTGAAATGCATCTAAATTAAATATTTTCCAGTTGAACTGCTCAAATTTACAAAAATTAAACATAATAAAAATACATAATAATAAAAAAATATTTTTTAAATAAATACCTTTTAAGACTAAAAATAAACATCTCATTGCATTGTGAGATTATTATTAATGAATTAGAATTATTATTCTCATAATTAAAATTAAATTAAATGGAACTTAATTAAAAGAAGAAAAAAAACATGCATCCAAAGTTTCATTTTCTACTCTTCTTTCAGTTCTAGCGCTGTAATGACACCAAATGAATCACATACGGATATTAAAACTGAAACTACAAAGACGGAAACAAATCTGAAACAAATCTAAATGAAATGGAACATTAAAATGTACTAAATGAAATAAACATGTTTGCATTTAAACACTTAAAATGACCGTATATTAGTTCAATAAATTGCTATAATAATTGCGTATTTGTTGAAATGTGCTAAATTGAAGTAAATGAATACTAAAGCGTTAAAAATCGCTGCTCCGCCCCCTCACCTGTGATATTGGTCTGTTTCCTCTTCAGCTCTGTCCTCTTCTCGGGCGTCTTCTCCACGTCCTGCGGGACAGCGCTGAACCTCTCGGGGGTTCTGGGGACGTTCTCTTTCTCGGCGGCGGACGGATGATTCTCCTGACAGGAGCGGTACAGGACAGGCACCTTGACCCCGGACACGCCCTCCCACTGAAAGTCTCCGCCCTCCAGAGGCATCTCGGTGGCGAAGTCGAAGGCCCAGCGGCGGGACGCCTCCTCCAGGTCTTTCCTCAGAGCATCGTGGTACTCCAGCTGGAGCTGCTTGTGGTCCACCGGACCGAAGAGGTTCCTCCGCACGGGGCCGTTCCCGAGGACCCGCAGGATCCGCTTGTGCATCGCCATCAGCTCGAGCTGCACCAGAAAACACATGACCACCGTCAGAGTCTCACAGAAGAGTGTCCTCCCTGACTGCGCTCGCTGTATTTAAGGGCTGGAGTGAGTCAGGATCTGTACATGTCTGGGCAGATCTGCAGGGATATGTGAGGGCATGTCCCTCCGGAGCCGACGCTGACCAGCAGAGGGAGCCCAACACGATCACTTAACACTGCTTTCTCCAAATACTGCAAATGTATTTATTATACGATGATTATTTATTGACTGACGTAGATCTGAAATTAAACTTGAGATGAAAAACCTAACTTAAAAAAAAACTGTTGAAACACCCAAATTACTAAAAGTTAAAAATGTGAATTAAAATAATTTTTACAAAACTGAAAAAAAGCCTAAAGTAACAAACTATTAATGTATATATATAACATTTTCATGTAAATTACATTTTTAAAAAAAATAATATTTAAATTGTGATTTATTTTTTTTTTTTTTAAGCAACCGTTTTTCAGCATGTATGAAATGTTTTTGTCACGTTTTAATCCTCCGAGGAAACTAGTGTTGAGTCTCAGGGAAGCACTCCAGCCAGAACCAGACACACTCAATATTCATGCAGAACAACTGCTAGACTGCTGCATATCTCACAAATAACAACACCTGAGCGAATACAATACATATAAAGTAATAACTGACACATTCTTACAATGACAGAACTGACAAAGTTATCAGAGCATCACATTTTACTTAAATCAATGAATAATTCATTTTATAATATAATATAATATAACTACTATGAAATACTTGGCCAGTACCATCTTCTTTCCATGTTTTATTATGATATGTTTTTTTATAATTATTAAAATAACATGTTTCCCATCATTCGTGAAGTACACGAGGGCAGTGGCTCACGCGTCACTGGTGCTCCTCGGCTCTTCTGGTTCTTGGGGAACATGACGGAATGTGCAGCCCATTCCAAGAATACATTCAAGACGGCGGCGGGAAACCGTGCTCTAGTTTGATTGGTCAGAAGTGACACAACCACGCCCACTCTATCTTCAGGTCCACGTGAACGTGAAACTCGTGTGAGGAGCCGGTGGAAAACATCAGATAGGACCGTGCCATGTCCCTTCACAAGAACACTCGAGCAGCGATCAAAAGTTTTCACTTAGACTTCGTCTTGAGATGTTACTTATTTTAAAGAAACGCTGAGAGACTGAACTAGTTTTATAGTTAGCTTGCACAGACCGGATCCAACGGGTGCTGTGATAAACGATAAAAACGTACAGGCCAACGTTATAAACGTACAAAATAATGTAAACATGCAACTTACGTGTTTTTTAAGCTTTTGGGGCGTTTGAAAGAGTCAAAGAAGTAAAGTCGCTGTTTGCAGGGTAATAGCCTACTCGAGAGATCTTGAACGGCAGTGTTGAGTCTAAAACTGAGTACTGAGTGACTTCAGAAGAGTCTTGAGGTGAACGCGTCGCGTAAATCGATCTCTGATTGAGAAACCGTTGATTCCAGCCCGTCTGCTGCCGCTGACTGAACTTTCTGAACTTTTATTAACTGCGGTGGGCGTGGCCTCTCAGTGGGCGGGGCCTCGTGAGTGCAGCACGTGAACTGAGCTGACACTAAACACATGATAACACGTGAGCAGCGTAAACGCGCCTTCATTGTGACATTCCTGTTGATCGGCGTCACAGAACAGAACAGAACCTTCTGAACGGAACGGACCCGCCCAGATCTGACACGCCGCTATTTTTACACGGGCCTGTGATATTATTTGTTTAAAGTGGAAAATAAATATATCGAATTATTAAGTTAAAAAGGACAACAGTGGAGTTCTTCACTGAATGTACATTGCAAGACAGGCTAGGAAACAGTCTTATTTTTAATGTCTCTCTATGCCTTTAGTTTATATAAATAACACTCCCAGAATGACATCACTTTGTTACCCGGGAGCACAAAATCAGTCAGAAATAATGTTTTCGTTGATGTGTGGATGGTTTGGATAGGACAATATTTGGCTGAGATACTACTGTTTGAAATCTGAGGGTGCAAAAAAAATCGATATATTGAAAAAAAGAAAATTGCTAATTTTCCCCAACAGTGTATGTTTTGCTATTGCTACTTATGACTGGTTCAGTGCTCCAAGGTCCGATATGACAGAGAAACCCTGAAAATAATTTGTTCAGTTATTATTACTGTACATCTATATCATATAAGAACTTCCAAATGAATACTCAACACGATGCGTGCCATTCTGAAGCAAAACGTCATATTTGTTTAATATAAATGCGCAATTGTGATGGAAAAAAACCTAATTGCAGGATAAAAACGTTTTTAATTAGGCTACTACTTTTCACTTTCACAATTAGTTTTTTGTAATAAAATGTATTGTTTCATGCTTGAAAAAAAGATATGAATTGTGTTTTTATATCAGAAGTGGCTTCCATAGTGATTCCATCATTCATGAAACAATTATCCAGATTAACAGGAAGAAAAAGAAATTTATTTATCAATTCTCATTACCTCATTATAAGTCATTGTGACTTTGTACTAAAATATTTTTTATTTAAATTGTGAAATGTCATTTATGTTATAAAATAACTTTATAAAATAACAGCTCTTTAAAAAATAACTAATAAAACAAAGCTTGCTTTTTTCCTTTAGATTAAAAATATATATTTTTTAAGTGTTTTTTCCATAATCAAGAGGATTGTTTTGCATTATTCCATGAAACATAACTCCCGTACATTAGAGACAGATAAATCGAATTTAAACACAAAAACATCAGTGTTTGTTTACTGACGAGACTAGGCACGTGCGTCTTTCCACAGCAGCCACGGTCACGTGTTCAACAGCACAGGCCTTTCATTGGTGTTAAGTGATGCGGTTTAATTAATTAGCGTTCTTCATTAGCGTTTTTAACGTTTGGCGGGAGAACAGGACGGTTAAATCACATTCCACAGCGCGACACTCTCCAGCCGCGGGAGACCTGACTCATCGTCAGAGCGTGACGTCACGGAGCGAAAGCGCGGGGAAGTTTGAGTTTCTGCGTGAAACCGGTTCATTCATTCGGATTCATTCAGTCTAAATAAACGTTTTCTCACTCTGTGATGCGTTAATACTAAAAGAAGGCATAAAACGTGTCCTGTTCAGTAAACTGAAAGGCATAATGTCTCAGTGTGAGATCCACCTCACCCACTCATCATAACACAAAGGGTTAAAAATCCATGCCATTCATGTCAGCAGGTTACATAACATCTGTTCTGAAAAGTGGAGGGAATTTCAAGGATATTGACAGTAACCACCCTGAAGTGTAGATTATGTAAGAGGTTATCTTGTGATCGGTGACCTCAGAAACCCAGACTGTTACTGCGTTTGAGTTATCACACAAGTTCAAAGGATAGTAAAATAAATAATAAAAAGTGAAAATTGTGCCTTTGACTTCCATAGTGTGAACAAAAATATGTATGACAATAAATGAAAAGTATAAAAGTTAATAGGGACCATGAGGGTGATGCAGACTTTATACACCAGTACTCTGGATGAAGGAAGGATTTTAAGATACAGTGTCATAATTTTTCTAACCTGTACTCAAAAATAAAAAAAAATTCTGTCATCATTTACTCACCCTCACGTAGTGAAGCGTTATTGCCATTCTGCTAATGTGTGGACATACAGTGGAGCGAGACCACGGGGCTACAGCAATAATCAGAAATATGAGCCTAAATACACTAGACGTACAAACACTTTTTTAAACCTATGCATGTAACTAGACATATACTATAATTGACTATACATATAACCTAAGACAGACAATACAAGTACTTTACACAATAATGAGCAGAAAAGGTATTTAAAGGTTAGCAGAAAGTAAACCTTTAAGTCTTTATTAGGTCCTGGTCCCACAACGGTTGGAGCTGATCTTGGCAGTGCAGTCTGAAGAGCAGCGGGCTGGGAACAGAGCCCTGGGGGACACCTGTGCTCAGTGAGGTCTTCCAGGTAGAGGGTGGTTCCAATCCTGTACCAATTTCTTTCACAAAGGAGGATATTTAAAACAAAAAAAAAAAAATACGGCTGAATTATAGGCAATAAATACTACGGAAGCCAGTGGTGACCCAAAACAGCCCGGTTACAAACTTCCTGCAATATCAGCATATCCCATAACTAGCTGGTCAGAATCATGTTCTGCTATAGCCTGTGACGTGGTTTCTCAAGAGTTAAAGATCATGCTCGCCCTCTGCTGGTGCTACTCTGCAAACACTTAACTATTTTT
>JAUYWG010000060.1:2463718-2479218 GCA_034779775.1 Enteromius afrohamiltoni | reverse complement strand
AACACTATATTATCTTTATTATTATGGTTACTGCAAATCTATGCTACATCTTTGGATGAAGTCATCTGTTACAAGAGTAAATGTCAATTCAAACTTTGCAGAACGTTTATTGTAGAACAGTATTTAAAGACTAATTTTATACCACCGTTTCAAATAAATTCATAGAGACCAAAGCATTTTTGTAATGAGTTTTAATTCAGATCAACATTATAAACAGTACAAACACTACAAAGAAAAAAAAAACAAAAACAAAAAAAAATAACAACCCAAGACTGAAAGCTGTTCTCCATTCCTCCCCCTGCTGCCGTCATAGTCCCGCTACATCTCCCCCCTCTGATCGCACAGAAAACATAAACACGGCCGAGCTCACCGCAGCAGGACCAATCACATTCACCGCCAAAAAGCAAATAAAACGTCTTAAAAGTGTGAGATGGAATGCCGTCACATTAAAACTGCAAACACGCACAACCGCAGCTACAGAGGAAAACAGAACCGCTAAAATAATCTTAATAAAAAAAAAACAATATACGGGGGACTCCAAGTCTTTTTCAAAGTTCTTCAACATGTTTGATCTGTGCCGAAATATCCGTCACGACGTTCTTCTCAGCGCCGACGTTCATTTCCGGTCATTCGATCTGGAACGACTGTGAACGACAGGATCAAGCACGTCAGACGCCATTCCTCGCAGAAATAATTCATCAGCAGTGTGAGAATCCTGATAAATCTGCTTACCTCCTTGATCGGGAGAAAGATCGCGAAAGCCTGTGGTTCCTGTCTCGAGACAGCGATCTCTCCCTCCGGCGCTCTCTGGAAAGAGATCTAGACAGAATCCAGAACACACGGATTAGAGCGCGCTCAGGAAAACCCCACAGGACAGCCGCGAGGACTTTCAAGACTCTTACCTGCTGCGACTACGACTGAGGCTCCTCCTCCTGGGCGATCTGAAGAAGAGAAGAGGCAGAGCGAGTGAGCGCACAGCCGACACCGACGCACCTCAAAAGCCCTGTAACTCCAGCCTGCTAACGGTCAAGCGCACTCGTCACCGCCCTGATACAGGGGTGGAGTGGAGACCTCACAACACACGAGGCTTCGGAGAACCTCCCTCGCTAAGAGCGTTACGCTCGAGTACAGAGAGCTACAAAAGTAGTGCACTAGCAGGAGAAAACTCAACAGAAACGCACTGCAAACAACCCCACAGAATGAAGACAGTGAAAGCAAGCAAGAGCAGCTCTCAAAGCCCACGCTTCTTCTGTAACCTGAACCTCCGTTTGGGCTCCCCATCAGTCTGCTTGCCTAAGCTTAACAAGGTCTGTCCAGATCTCATACCAACCCTGTTTGTTTCAACTCAACAGGAGATTTCTCCTCATCTTACATCTGTATTCAGCATTAAACTGTATGAAGCAGGAAAAACTTACTAGTCTTTTCGGTTTTCAACAAGCTAGAAAAGGCGAAGGGGAGGACGGCTGGCGGCCGGGGAGCAGAATTGGTGGGAAAGTGCAGGCCAGATGCTGCGAGCTGATTAGCTGGCTTGCGGATGGGGGCTGGATGTAGTGGATTTTTCCTGCTTTTATTGGTTAGCCGAAGGCTGTTGCTGGTGGTTGGTAGTGTAGACATTGGGGAGCGTAAAACGCTGATTGGTCAGGAATGTGAAGTGGGCCGCTGCCGATTGGGTGTTAAGGTTGGAGGAGGAGGAGCTGACAACGGCATGCTCAGGAACCAATGGGCTGGTGCGACCTGATGACTGGCAACGCCTGGGTCATGTGACACCAACCCAGCCAGCTGATTGGGGCACGCTGGTCACATGATGCTGAAAGAGGACTAGTAGACTGACTCAGAGGGTGGTGAGGAGAGGCATGGTGGTGACTCTGCAACGGGGTTCATTTTATTAATATAGATAAGAAAATAAAAACAACCTTCATGTAAAGTTAAGTCAACAAAAGATTGCATATTCCAACCATTACTAGAGCCGAGCAGATTACTGAACACTAGCGACTGGGCTTTGGTGGCCAATCGGCAAATTAGCATGACTAACGCTCGGGTCAAGTTTCAATCCAAAAATCCAGAGAAACGAAGCCTATTTCGAAGACATTGATGGTTTTCTGCACCGAGACTTCACAGAAACTGTCCTAACGTTACCTCCATCGGTCACCGCTGTTCTCCTTTACAATTTAGATTATTTAGAAGTACGTTTTACGAGCTGGAGATGAATTTGGACAAAATTACGTGAACCCCGAGAATAAATGCGTGTTAGATAAGGGTTACAGTCTCAACGCAGAAAACAAGCCAAACGTTTTGGAGTGAAGCGTAACCCGGGCACTTCGTCATGGAATTAACACGAGGATAACTTACTGATTTGCATGGTAACAAAATATCAGAATTTGGGAAGCCCAGTCGATCATTGTTTAATGCTTATCAATGACAATGAAGATGGAGGAGCAAGAGATCCCCAGCAGACGCTCGTCAGAACCGGGACGCCTGGCACCGGCGGGAGGGGCAGAATCAGATTAGTGTCCTCTGGAACACAACCTACAGAGAGACAGGGGAGCGGGAAAACGGGTTTACCTGCGCCTGGGGGCCGGGCTGCGCCTGCGGTAGTCATCGCGTGGGCGTCGGCTCCAGGACGGAGGCGGACCCCGGTTACGAGAGCGCTTCTCGCCATTGGACAGCTCCACCCTCACTCGGCAACCGCAGAGGGTCCTGCGCGAGGACAGCACGTCAGTTAAAACAGGAGCCATTGCGATTAGCGTAATCATTAGCGTTACCCTCCACACTCACCGTCCGTCCAGCTCTCTGACGGCGTCTGTGGCATCGCGAGGGTCCTCAAACTCAACGAACGCAAACCCGGGAGGGTTCCTGGCCACCCAGACGCTCCTCAGGGGTCCGTAGTAGCCAAATGCCCGCTCCAGTTCGGATTTGTTCCCATTATTTCCCAGATTCCCAACGTACACCTTACAGTCCAGAGGGCAGTCGCGATGCATGGCTCGATCTGCCGAAACAAGAGGATTCACATCAACCTCCTTCATGCAAATAACAGTCACATGACAAACACTAAAACTGGACCGCAACACTATCAGGTGTTGGCCGTGACCCATCTCTAATCAGCGTACCAGTTTCGATCTCTAGGATAGCGCTGTTAATGGAGGCGTGGCTGCTTTCGCTCTCCGCGGCCTAGCTGTTGAATGTTCTCTTGCCATAACCAATTGTCTTTTGTTTGCGTTGATGGCTACGGTGATATTCTTTGTGTCCAGGTAATGTTTGAGAGTCGCTTTAATGCATCTCCACACAGGCCGTCCAATGTTAATTCATCAAACTTGGACTAAACCAAGCAAACGAACACAAAGCCACTTGAAAACAACCTTTGCGGTGTATATTTGGCATAAGTGTTAAGTTAACCATGCTTTTATTGTAATCAAAGTTTAGTAAACATGTTTTTAGTTTTGTGGAAGGATTATACTCAAATACTGCGGTTTTACAATGGTTAGTATAGTAAAACTATGGTTAGTTTGTGGTTACCTTGCTTTAACCACAGTAACCATGTTTTCTTTCTATTTGTAGTAAAATCATGGTCATAACGTTTGAGTTCCTATTAGGCCAAAATGTTTACTCATACAATACTAATCGACCACGTCAGATCGTTCGAACATACCAAGTATCATTAATCTAGAAGTAGGCCCAAATAAAACCACACGAGAGCGGCGAGTGGTGAAAATAACGCGTAAACTGTCTCCTGCTTTTGTTCGCGGCTCAAAATGGCGCACGGCGTTCACACGCGACTGAACACAAGCCACCGTGGAGCACGAACGCGCTCTCTGACGACTAAAAACAGCCTGGAGCTGCTGTAAATGTAATTAAGAGTACTGTTGAACGCATAAAATGTAATTAAAAACGTGGTAGTACGCGGCTAATCGCTAATCGGGTCAAGAGTAAAATGGCGCCTGCACAAAACACGAATGAGGCTTTGAAATGCAATTCCGTCTCTGAGCATTCGCAATTCAATAACACAAAACACAGAATCACACGCACTGGAGATGAACAAGAGCGAATAAAAGCGGACTCACCGTGCGTTTCGCGTGTTTCTGACCGTATGTGTCTGATTCCTGGATCAGATCCGCTCCGAAATGGCGCAGCGCGGAAATGCGGACGCGCTCACGTAATGAACGTCTCCACGCACGCTCGAGGGCGGGGCTTCAGGTTTGGCGCCTGTTAGCCCAGAGAAACCCTGAATAAATTAATCACGATTAAACTACATGTTTTAAGTAAGATTGCATATATAAAACGCTGCAGCATTGTTGTTTTTGATGGCCTATTGATCAGACACAACTGATGTGATTAGTCAGTGGCTCTTCCTCAAAAAAAAGAAAAAGAAAACTATTCCTTCACCTTAACAAAGATATTTTTCTATAGCAACTCTCTTTTTTGGTTTTGTGTACTGAAGCACTGAAACTGATTATGAGATTGACAAAAACCAACAGGGTTTGCTGTTCGTGTTAACTATTAACCATGGTTTAATCATAGTAAATGTTACATTTGGTGTATTGACTACAGTTTGTATAACTACAGTTAAACTTCATGGTTAAACTTTGATTAGTTAATTTGTGGTTACTATGGTTATTGGCCTTTGTTGGAAAACCTTGATTTATTTTCGTAAGAGGCCAACGCAGGGCATCTTGAGGTGCTAAATTTGGACTAAAAAGGAATATTGTACAATAAATTGGACATTATTCTTCAAAAAAACAAAACAACAACAAAAACGGAAACAGAAGACTTGAATTGAATTGAATACAGTCTACTTTATTTGCACTTAGACCTCAGCATGCTATGGCTACTGTAGGCCAATATTCTTCCAAACATCTCTGTCCTGCAGAGGAAGGTAAGTCATAGAGATCTGGAATTGTGAAAACCAGTATGTGAAGTAGTTTTGTGGGTTTCTTGTCATTGGGCGGTTGCTAATCAGAGATGTTTTACTTTGGAGGAATCAGCATTGACATCCCCATCAAGCGCTCGCATTTCTCACCGTTAGAAACCACATCCGTGACGTGTTGCTAAGGCTGTGAGAGTCTTTAGTGATGCTGCTGACGTGGAAACACCCCGGCGGTAATGCTTAGTTTTAAAGTTGTAACAGAAAGGCATTTTAACTAGAATGCTCGTTATGAACGCTTTATCGACCGGGTCTTTTCATGTCGACAACTACCCTGTGTCAGTTTTTAACTCTTGAACCTCTACAACCTCTACAGAGTTCTTTATCTTTTCCCCTGGTTTTTCTAGAAAACACTAGCTTTCTCAGCAGATTCATATTTCTGATGAGAAACTGAAAGCCAAGAGACCTCAAATCTTGATCCCAGGCTTTGAGCTCAGTGAGAATGCCAAACCTGTGAATGGAACGAAACCCAAAACAGCGATTAATCAGTAGTCTGACGCATCCATTATAAATGATTTTGTGGCATATCTGCACGATAATTAGGACTCGAGGGGGAGGGGGGAAGTTCTTCAAACCTGACAGCGTGAGGTCACTTCCTGTGTTGGGGACACCCGGGGTCTATATTAACCCTGAGATCTGATCGTCCGCCGGTCAATCATCTGCAGGACAGCAGACGAGAGAGAGACGACACGTGAGTACTGGAGGAAGTTAGTGGCTTTGTGAACTGTTGGATGTGTGAAGTTGTGTTGTGAGTTGGTGTTTGTGCTCTTCAGCTCGAGGAGTTTCAGTGTTTGGATGATGTTGAAGACGCAGAGATCTCAGCAGCGCGCCGCTCTCATGATGCTGATGGTGGTCGCAGCCGTACAGTGTCAGGAGAACCAGAGGTTAACTGTCTATCTATCTATTTCTGCATATCTCTCTATCTATTAGGGGTGGCACAGAACGTGTAACACACCGTACGATTCATTCTGCAAGATATGTATGGAAGTGATCATTCTTAGTGGGAACTTTGGAGTGAGCAGAGCACATGCGTGTCATTACTGTATGTAGTCGTTTGAAATGCAAATTTGTAATTTCTTCATTATCTTCAGTTGGGATGTTTCAGCACAGTCTCACAACCAATTGGAGGCGCCAAATTTAGCTAATTTATACAAATTTTGTATGATTCGTCTAAAACCTTGTGACAGGTTTAGGGGCGGGGTTAGGTTTAGGTCATTCGTTCAAATTCGTTCAACTCGTAAATCACGTACGATTTATACGATATATCAAAATATATACGAATTGCCATGAGATCGGGTGGACTTTTCCCGTAATAACGCAGCATGGTGTGCGTCAGCAGATGACGCTGTTTTAATGCCGTTTATTGTTGTTGCCATTAGTTTTTTGTTTTGCTGTATAATAAATAAAAACTAAAATGTAAACAAATGTTAAAATGTAAAAGGTATATATTTGTTTGTGCATGTGATGATGCGCACCGTGCTGCGTCGTCACAGGAACATCCCAGCTGAGGATAATGAGGAAATTACATCGCTTCCTTTGCTAAGTGCATTCCGAATAACTAACTAATGGCATGCACCGGCTCCGATCACTCCATAGCCTCCACTAACAAGGGAATAAGGATGATCACCTTGACTGATGATCACATACCGTGCCACCCCTACTATCTATCCATCTATGTATGTGTCGTGATTGCTCTGCAGCAGACGGGCGGTCACAGAGCATCAGCTGATGCATGATCGCGGTCGCTCCATCCAGAGTCTGAAGCGGTTGATCTGGCTGTCCAGCGCGATCGAGGGGCTTCACACGGCGCAGACGCGCACACTGACCTCCGACGACAGCAGGTGGCGCTCTCAGCTCGGGAAAACCCACAAAAGAGCATTGGAGACGCTGCTGAGCGACATGTACCGACCTCACTTCACCGGAGACGGAGAGAAATAACACCATCGTCAAATACGTCCCACCTGTCGTCCGGCCCCCAACAAAACTAGATCGCTAGCATTATGATCACCGAAAGTGTATTATAGACAAAACATGCTAGTTTTGTGAAGACAGGTGTGCTGATTATAACGTAAGCGATGTAGTTTTGGCTCACCTGCACTCCCATGCTGTGTAAATCTACCTGCAAGTCTTTCAAAATGTATATTTTAGAATCGGTTTAGTGTACTAGACACCATGGTTCTTTGAGATACACCACATGGTATAGCATATGGTTACTTTATGTTTAAGTAGTACACATGCGTATATCCACTATACCCAGGGCGGCTGCTGGCCAGATGGGTGCCCGAAGCAGAATATATATATATATAAAATATAAAAGTAAATAAATAAATTATAATTACATTGTATTCTTTATAAATTACACCAGACAGAAACTAGCCTATATGATTTTATTAATAAAGGTTGGTTGATTTTATGATCTCGAATGACCAGGCCCTTTACAGGCATTGTATTACATGATGTATTTTTACAGTGTTATTCAATGAAACCATAATCAAACCATACACCATATACTGCCTCGTTGTTTTTATATCATACATTTTACGTACGAATACAATACGTATATTTTATACGTATATAATATTTTTATACATAAACATAAGGTACTGAAGAAACTGTTCAAATATGGTAAACTTATGGTTGTGTTCGTAACACTTAAAACAAACTCCGCACACCAAAACAATACAGTTTTATTCATTTTCCAAAACAATAAAAGTACAACATTTTTTTTCCCCAAATTTCCGATTTCACAGACAGCTGCAGAATTGTTTTCAGTTGAAATCGTATCTCACAGTGCTCCGTGTGAATTTGAACAGGCTTGAATATAAAACGATAAATAAAGTGAAGCTGAAGTTCAGAACATAAAACTGTACGAAATATGAAACGTGTCACACCTAAAGAGAAACCCCGTTCAGACACAGAGCTAGTTATTAAAGTATAAACCCTCTTCTCTTCACAGAAAACATGAAGGGACTGAACGAAGGGTCTAGTATGAACAGGTCTCTCAGCGTGTGGAGGTAAAGAATGTAAAAACAGTGTCTCTCTCGTTCACACAAACACACACATTCTCTTCACTTCTGGACAAGTGTTCGTCAGCTATCGCTTCTTTATCCTGCAAAAAACAGAAACAATTGCTTTAATTGACAGAAACGCGTCTAAAAGCCCCTGAGAACATCCTGACCCAGACGCTGAAGTGAGAGGAGACCTGAGTCATCAAATGATAGGAGATATTCTGAGACAGCTGACTCCTCACTCCTGACAGTAGTGCGGTAACATGCTATTCTGAACACAGCCTCTCAAATTATGGGACCATTTCCCTATCAAAACACAGCTTTCCCACAATGCACTGCGGCTAGTTTTTGAAAAACCAGTTTGAAGCCACACTCTCAGAAATAAAGGTATAAGCTGTCACTGGGGCGGTACCTTTACAAATGACATGTTTGTACCTAAAAGGTCTATTTTAGTACCTTAAAGTGTACATAACCGAACCTAATAGGTACAAAAGAGTCTTTATCTCTGAGAGCACTGCTTCCTGGAGTCTTCTTATTCTAGCGATATGGTAAACGTATGGGTCTGCTGGGAAAACTATTATTAAAATATTACGTTTTCATGCATTTATTATTATTTTTGTATAATTGAAATATTACTATTGTTTTATTAATATCTTGAATTTCCATTTTTTCTTTAATTTTAGTCATTTGGTAGTTTTATTAGTTTATTTTTTTGCGTTGTTTTTCTGTGCGTGATGAGTGATTACTTAGCCACATGCTAACGCTTAGCACTGGTAAATAGTAAAGAAATGTTGTATTTTACTGTAGTTCATTTTATTATTTTCATGAACTATTTTCATCTTTAACTTGTCTTTTGAAAATTTGTGTGTATTTTTTTGTCTATTTTAATTCTTAAGGAATTTCACACTAAGGTTAACTGAACAAAAACGAGAGATGCTACATTGGCAACTAGCTGCAATAACTTAATGACATAAACGAACTACTTTATTTTAATTGTATCATATCATGTGGAAGGTCCGAGAACACTCGTAACTCATCAAAAACATCTTCTTACAGGTCTTACAGGTGTGAAACGACATCAGGATGAGAAGTTATTTATTTTTGTGTGAACTATCGCTCTAAGTAGCAGGTTTTGAGCGTTAGTGCGCTAGTATCTCTGTTTGCGTGTTAATATCTGCGTGTGTTTGTGTAAGTGTTGGGTTTCTCACATCACTGCAGGATGTCGGCCAGTTTTTCTTGGTAGTACTCGTAGTTCTCCTGGCAGTCCTCCCACGGCGTGAAGGTCTGCTCGTCGTTCTCCACGAAGGTGTCCCAGGTGTAGGTGAAGTCCAGCGGCTTCATCATGCGCAGTTTGCAGCCAGCGGCCGCCAGTGCCTTCAGCCCCGCCTGGATCTCAGGCTCCTCCCACTCGAAGAGCCGCGCAGAGAAGATGGACAGACGCACGCTCTTGTGGGCCCTCAGGACCTCGGCCAGCTTCAGGGCGCAGGAGGCACAGGGGCTGGAGGACATGTACCAGGTGATGGTGTATTTGAGGGCCGGGTCGTAGTTGGGCAGGACCTGCTGGAAGAAGGCCTCCTCGGCGTGACCGCTCGCGTGCTCGTCCTCGATGAAGCCCCGCAGGAGCCCGCTGTCCCCGGGCCCCTGGTCCACCAAGTAACACAGGAAGGTCTTGTTCCGGCCGGAGGAGTACTCCACATTCTTGAACTGGAACTTGTAGAAAAACGGGTCCATGCGATCCCTGCGAACACACGAGGAGGTGATTCAAGACCTGAATCCAGAAACATATCTAGGAGGAGGTCTACCTGTAATATTTCCCAGCAGCACAAAATTTGGTGCTGTCAGTATAATCATCCAAATAAAAGTTTTTTGTGTGTGTACGGTGTATATTTATTAAATACACACGCATGCATGTATATTTTCACATGCATATATTTATATTCATATAGTTTATATCATATATAAATATATTTCATTTGTAAACTTATATTTTTCTTAAATATATACATGCATGAGTGTTTTTATATACAGTATACATAATAAATATACACACACATATACAGTATTATGTAAAAAACCCTTTTATTTTGCTTGTGATTAATCGCGATCCTAAAGCATTCATAAAGGTATTCATAAGTTGCACATTTGTAGCAATAGCAATATCAAAAACGTTTTTCTTATTAAAATGCATTGCTAAGAACTTCATCTGAACAACTTTAAAGGAGATTTTCTCAATATTGAGATGTTTCTGCTCCCTCAGATTCCAGATTGTCTAATAGTTGTGTCTCAGACAGATATTGTCCTCTCCGAACACACCAGACATCAGCAGAGAGAGGATTTATTAATGCTTTTAGATGATGTATAAGGCTCTTCTTCTGTGGCACGTCAGTTCACGATAGCCTACCGCTTTAACAGCAGTTCCAGGACAATCAGAAATGAATCAATAAACTGAATCAAACTGAATCTGAACGAACAGACTGGGGAAAGGCCCAGCGCTGGTCTCGGAGGGGTTTCTGTGCTTGTTTTTAACAACCCCTTCAGCGGCTGACAGATGGAGGGGCTGTTAGGGTTATAAATACCCTCGGCGGGGGCAGAACGTTATTCTGGGTCTCTGACCCATTTACAGAAGCCACGGCTTGAAGCCATTGTGTGCGCTCGCTGCCAGATGAACCTGATTCAACTGTACCAAGCACCTGCTACGAGATGATCCACAACAATTCACAGCTCCGGCGTGTCGACAGGATCAGACTCATCAGGGATGGCTTATCAAGCACATTCAGGATTCGTAAACGTCCGTCGGAAATGGAAATAAAGATGCCAAACAATAGTTCCAAGACACCCATCGTACGTCAGAGATCTCAGAGACTGGCTGGTTTTAGTTCTGTTTTGAGGTTTTGGGAAAAGCATCCAAGAGCGACCTGACACCTAAATGAGATGAAATACTTCCTCAGAAAGCCGCTTTAGGTTCTTCTTCTCAAGAACTCTTTAGACTTCTCAAGTTGGTTCTTTTGGACACACGGATGTCCTGGTGTTATTTTTAAGAGCGTTTTCTTTGGTCGACACACAGCGAGACACATCAGAGCCTGTCAGGACTGACCTTGTGGGGGCTGGGGGGGATTTATCTGCACACATTCCCCAATACACCCGTGGAGAAATGCTCTTTACGCTCTCAAACGCATGCTCTTTGGCATCAGCGGCTCCTAGAAGAGCATCCAAGGAGCTCTGCAATGCTGAAATGCTAGAGAAAGCGGTTCTTCTGTGGAATCGCTGTGAAAACACAATCTTTCTCCAGAAGATGATTATCAGGTTTAATTTCCTTGAGTTATCATTAACACACCCTCGTGTCAACACAAGCCTGTCGAAACACTCACTCTATAAATAATGTCATTGATAACGCTTTACTTTCCAGTGTCTCTGTTACACAATACATGCATTTACTATTATAATGACTATTAATTAAGTGCTAACCTTAATCATATAGTAATTAATATTACTCAGAACCTATTTGTATAATTGCACTGTGACAAAGACATCTTCAAATGACGAGTAACCAAAAGAAGCCGAACAGTTCTTAAAGTTACATGAAAAACACTTTTGTTCAATGGGAAGGTTCTTCATGGAGCCGCTGAAGAACTTTGTTTCCCTTGAATTTTAATCATTTACATATTCGGCCTGATGATCCCAAGCACCACTGGTTCCCGTGTGTCAAGTGACCGAGTGATATTGAACACTTTTACGGTACTTTTCAGGTCACACACTCTATCAAACACCCCTGGCGTTCCGCAGAAGAAGGGAAACGGTAAAGTCCTGTAAATGAGGAGAAGGTTCTGTTCTTCTCGGACTCACCCGGTGATGATCTCAAACGGAGGCAGCTCCATGGGTTCTGGTTTCTCTGCGTTCTCCCCGTTCGCCGTGGCTGCGTTACCGGCCGCAGCCTGCCCGTTCTCTGCCGGAGCACCTGTCCCGTTCACCTCGGCTGTCTCTCCTTCTTTAGGGGTTTTCTCCTCTTTCTTGGCCTCATTCTCTGCTCTCTCTTTCCTCCTGACACTCAGACGAGAGCTGACCCCTCCGCTGCTGCTGCTACTGCTCTTTCTGTCGGCCATCTCTGCAACTGAACACACACAAACACACACACACCTAAGTATTTATAGCAGTGTGTGTGTGTGTGAGTGAGTGTGTGTGCAGCTGTCGGTGTGTTCTATTAAAAGACCTCCTGGCCACAGAGACGATAGATAAACTAGATCTAACACAGGACATATATCCTACACACTGCAAGTCAAACATTAAGACGCTTCTCTCTCATGGCAAAAAAGTTTTCGTTGAAGTAAAGGTAAAGGCCTCGTGTGAAAAGCATCCCATGATGCACCTCGTGAAGCTGGAAGATGGCGCAGATCATTCCCGGACAGTGATTTTTAAAGGTTTTCACAACCGCACCAGTCTATTATTTTATAGACTGAGAAATAAGTCTTAATATTACAGAAGTATAGATATTCTTATCTGATGATAAAGGGTTTTTTAAGTATATATAAAGTAGTTAAAAACATATTTTGCCCCCCAGATATTTCAATCAGAAGAAAATGCATTCAGATTTTTTGATGTTTAAAGGGAAAACTATTTTTGTCTGTAACATGTCAATAAATAACACATTTCAATTTAAAAAAAAAAGGAAATTATGAACAATATTTGATTTTTAAAAAATAATGTATTGATCTATTATTTGCTTTTGGTCTGAATGTAGACCACTGTAAGACTGAAATGTGTTTTCCTGCCACTGAATTATATTTTATGTTAAATATATTTAACATTTAAGAAATGTATTCCATTGATCTGCACTCAACATAATAAAACCACGTCGTCTTTTGTCTTATTTTGCAATAAATATTTTTAAAAGCAGCCTAATTGAAACACAAGGCAACAAAGATACTAAGACGTGCTTGTATTGACAGTATCTTAAATATATTGGCTATAGCAAATCGTAACACCGTGCCCTGTGGAGATTCTCGAGTACATCTGTCTCTTTTTTAAGGATTTTTAGATATATTAGTGGGAGGGAAAGTCATTTAGGCGGCTTTTGCTGCACTAGCATGACGTCATGTACACACGAATGGCGTGAGGCGCGCGCTTCTGTCAGTCATTGGTGTTAAAGCTGTCCTGAGCTGATGAAGAATGATAGTAAACACTGGCGGTGTGTCACTGTACAAACAGTGTGTGTTGGTGTTGAAGTTGAGGACAGATGAGATTAGAGTTCTTGAAACCAAACCGTTTCATTGTGAAGCGTTACAGTAATGTAAATAATGTGATGTGAGTGGATAAACAGCTCATGAATGTAAAGTAAGTGCTTAATACGCAGATTACGCCTTTATTACAGCTGTTGTTAATGATGTATTATAGCCACAGAGTCAGCTAAATTGAGAAATAACTGGGTGTACATTTTTTTTTACATTTGAAGAGCAGGGTACATTTAAATTATTTTGTTTTCTGGGACACATGCTGCTTTTGAACTAAATAAAAATATGATATTAAGGCAAAAGTTTTGTTCAAAAGTTTTCACCCCCGGCTCCTAATGCATGTTTGGAGCATCACTTAGTGTTTGATCCTTCTGTAATAGTTGCATATATCGTCCTTCAGTTGACCTCAGTCTGAAAAGATGAGTCTCAGAATCATACAGTCACTGTTGGGAAGGGAAATGCTGGAAAAGGATTGTTCTGAAGAACAACAGCAGTTTAACCGTTCAGGACAAACAAAGAACTATCACTAAGCTAAAACACAGCTGCGGATCATTCAGAGAACAACACAGTATTAGGAATCAAGGGGATGTAAACTGTCAAGTGTTTTCTTTCCCACATGTACTTTACCTTAGCATCCAAATGAATTGACATGGTTGCAGGGTATTTCCAATAATGTTAATAAAACAAACCACTGATACTTCCTGGTACTTTTATAAGTGTAAAAATAGCAAGAAACATGTCTAAAAATATGACAGTGTGTGGCATCCTGTTTTATGTCCCGCAGGTTTGATGTAGTTGCAGTACCCGGATCTCTCCACGTGGTGGCGTGGGTTTCACACTAATAGAGTCAGACTATGTGCAGCTCTCATTAACTTCATTAACTAGCCTAGCAATGTTGTCTGGAGCACTTTGAGAAGTCAACAGAAGGAATTCCTCGCTGTCACACTGACCTTCATGCTCTACTTGACATGGTGAATATATAACAGACCCCAAACTGAGCGAAACACACAGACCAGTGTTCGCCATCACCACTGGGACTTCCCTGTGACTTCTGTTGTTTTAATTTAAACCAATTATGATCACAACCCAAACCGAACCCTGTCCAACCCTTTACCGACAACGCTTGGAAATTTCTGCATGAAAATAGTGACAGTGTCATGTAAAGTCCCTGTGAGAAACTTTTTAATTTTTTATTTGAAGTTAATCATAATTAAGACTGCCTTTCAGCTTTATTCATGAATCATTCTATTAGTGGCAAGTAGTGACGTAAAGAGATTTCATCTGATTTGGTTCTTTATAATCATCATGACCTCAGGAGAGGAAAACCTTTGCGAAATGCTGTGAAAAACGTGTTGGGTTAACCTTTTTTAAATATGACCTTCATCATACTGATCCGATGTTGTTTTTCTTTCTCTCTCTCCCACGCAGGTGATTGTATTTATTTATGATCTTATCTTACTTCTGCAGAATTGACCAATAAAACATCTCAAGTCTGAAAACAAAGAGCATCTTTATTTGATCACATCTGCAGCACGTTCTTAGGAAACAACACAGACTTCTTAAGCTGTTTATGTTGCTTTTTAGTAAAAGTGATGATTTTTTTTTAAGAATCCTGTCCTTACAGGTACACTCACACTTTCACAAACTCATGACTGATGGATGTGTTCACACTTTCTTCTCTGTTGAGCGTTTAATCAACATGAAGCAAGAGAGAGACAGGTAGAAAGAGCGACAGGTGACAGACACCCCCGCACATGGAAAGACTCGCTGTCTCAAGAATAATTTATCTTTGTCAGAACCTGTTTATTTGCATTCCAAGACATCTTTCCTACAGCGATCATCAGCGTGACGTTGAGAAGAAATGGAAAAAGAGTTACGATTATGAGAGGAGGAAAAATCTGAAGAGAGTAACTTGGAAACATCTAAATCTGGATCACATGATGAACTGCTATTTTTAGTACAGCAAAAATAGAAAAGGAAAAGCCAGCGCAATTATGCATAGTAATTAGCATCTTCCATTCATATGTGGTGGTATTTACTTTACAGCGGTCATCATGAATGCCATCACAAATTCTGCTTGTGTGTGTCACTTCAAACATGAGGTTGAAATGCTTACATCACTCGCTCTCATCATAAGCTTCATCCACAACAGCAGAATGGTGTTTACCATCACCTACATCTACTACAAAAGCACTCAGCCATGTATGAACACCCAAAACACACAGAGGAACACCAGTCAGTCCTGCAGCAAACCGAAACCTGTTATAAAGTTACACACACACACACATATATATCTGCGTTGCCAGTAAATATTGACAGAAATGACTTCATCCCTGCAGCAATAGTTGA
>JAUYWG010000060.1:2395992-2407054 GCA_034779775.1 Enteromius afrohamiltoni | reverse complement strand
ACGCATACCAATGCCAGAGTCTTAAAAAGTCTCTTAAAAAAACAATATATTATTAGTATGGAAAAGTGCTAGGTGAGACGATTCTTTTTATCAGTCACTACGACCGTGGGGGCAAGCAGTCAGCGCCAATGACGACAACCAATCAAATTGTTCTTTTCAAAATCTGGCAGCTTCGCAACTCAAGCCTCGTCCTTTACGAAAGCAATGTCCGGGTCTGAGAAACGTCGGGGGGAGGTCTGGAGCTCCTGTGTGCTGGAGGTGTCTGAGGTTGTAGGTGAGGGTGGGAAGAGGAGCTCTGTTCCAGCGGTGATGTAGAGGGACTGGATGCTGTCTTTGCGACGACCGGGCTGCTCGCGCCGCTGGACGAGGGTGAGGGACAGGGCTTTGCGGGGAGGGAGGGACTGTACAGCTGGGTGGCACAGGACTCCTGGAGGGAGCTTGACTGTTTTGGGGATGATAGGGTGGCGACGCTGGAGCTGAAGCCTGGGAGAAGACAGTGAAGGAAGAGAGGGGCCGTCAGCCCATGTGCCGAGTCCTTGGGCCAGGGCGACAGATTTAGGAAGGCAAGCTGGTTTGGATAATCTTGGCAGTACGATTGTTTGTCCTACAATAGGGAGACAGAACCAATCAACCCCCAAAGCAGAAAAAAGCCCAAAGCACCCAAGACATGCCACCAGCAGTCATAAAAGGTAGATAACATGCAGTGCCTTTTTCCATCACCGCAAACATGCACATAACAGACACTTGGGTTAGATGAGATCATAACCTACTACAGAGCGGATGGCACCGCCACCCTCTTTAAATGCGACAGGAGCACCCCGTCCAGACCTGCACCACAGACAACAAGGACAGGACCCACATATGGGTGACTACTGCAGAGGAAAAGCCAAGGACTGGTCCGAAGCAAAGGGAGTCTGTACCTTAATACTGACCTTCCGTGTCCGAACAGACCGCTCGCTCGTCTAACAGGCTCTCAGAGCTAACTGATGCCTCTGAGTCAAGGTTCTCCTGATCAGAACCAGCCTGTTCTAGTTCTGGTAACCTGCAGGCAAGGTCCTCTCTGGAACACAAACAAGAAAAAGGCATTCAGGAATCATGCAACGTGGTTACTTGAGAGATTTCTTCTACATCTACGTACTTCTCCTGCTTAATAGACTTGATCCGCTCCATCAGGCTTCGCTCAGCTTCTGTGTCTGAATCCAGGGGTTCGTTCTCAGGTACAACACAAAGGTCAGAAGCTGGCTTCTCCCGAATCTAGAGTCCAAACAGATACCAACTTCAACTCAAGATAACAACATAGACAGATTCAAGCTTTTCCCTTGTTGCAACCAAAAATGGAAGCAGGAGATTCTTCAGTGAAGGCACTACAGTATGGGGGCACCAGACTTGGTCCTGCAGGACTGGTGACCTGCAGAGTTTAGTTTCAACATTTCACAACACACCTGCCTGGAGGTTTCAAGTATACGTGGGTAAGAACTTGATAAGTTTAGCATGAAAATTTGCAGGACACCAGCCCTCCAATACCAAGTTTGGTGACCCCTGGCATAGGCCTTAAACCCTGCCATGGGGATCCACTGTCTAAACTGCTTCAGGAAACCTGACCTGTGACTTTTCAAGTGATCCTGAAGACCTTGATGCTTCTAATGAGATTGATTAGGGTTGGAGTAGGTTTGAAGACCTATGCACTAGAGCTGGATGATATATATTGATCTAAATATATTAATGCACATCTCGTCAGTAAAGACTGTTCTTTGATTAGTGGTTAATCTCCATCACCTGTCTGTGTACGGCTCTATGTATTAGCTGGCGCTTCATTTAAAAACAGCTAATGAAGATTTACCACTAATTAAAGAACCGGCTTACTGACTAGATGTGCATTATATATTGATATATTACCCAGCCCTACTTTGCGCTACCACAGAGATAAGTAACGTCGGCCCTAGAGCGCTGACGTCCAGCAGAGTTTACCCTTAAAAAAAAAAAAAAAAAAAAAGAAAATCTAAACCCGCCTGTAGCCTTAGTAGTCCCAAACACCTTGATAAGCTTGTTCAGGTGTGTTTAAAGTAACTCTGCAGGACATTGGCATTCCTGGACCGGTGTTGCCTACCCCTGCTCTCCAGCATTGGTCTCAAACTCAATTCCTGGAGGACCACAGCTATGCACAGTTTAGCGCTAACCAGCTCCAAATCACACCTGCTTGGAAGTTTCTAGTGATCCTAAAGACCTTGATTAGCTGGATTAGCTGGTGTGTTTGATTAGGGTTGGAGCAAAACCTTGCAGAACTGTGGCCCCCCAGGAATTGAGTTGAGAACAATGCACTAACATTTTCATTTGACTCAAGTGTGCCCCCATGTGGTTAGTTGTTGTAAAAAGGGGGGAGTTGTAATTGTGTGGCACAACAATCCCTTGTGGAGTGAAAATGAGGAGTGCTAGAGATGATTCAAAGGTGAGTCAAGTCTGAAGGAAGAGAAAAGTCTACTAGGAAAGAATTTCAACCACTTGGATGGATGTTATATTTAATTTTGGAACTAAATACAGTTGAAGTCCGTATGTTTCCATGGCATGATTTTCAAAGGTTTGTAGCAATCAAAAACAAAGACCATCAGTCAAACCTGACTGCTTATTTTTCTGCATATTTATACAAACAACAAAAAAAAACATCAAAGAATGCCCCTATTGTTTTAATATTTAGCGATTTACTTTACGTGGCTTTGAAATTCATGCCATTCACTGCAATGACCACCCAAAACCAACACACATCTACCACAAACATCCACCCGACACCCTCTTGTCTACAAGTCGAAAATGTCTACAGGTCGAAAATGACACTAATACATGCAATGGATCGAGTAAGTATTAGTGAGGCATGACTTGTACACTGCATGCACACTGGATGCATGAACATGCCAAACCACTTGGGTCCACAACACCACAGGGACATACGTACCGCAACTTCTTTGTAAGGAGTGATAAATCTGAGGGGTAAATGCCAGCACTATAGACATAAAAACGAGAAGCAAAAAAAGTGTTGCGAAAATTACTCTCTGTAGGTGCCTTGTGGAAGGTTGGGGACTGTTGAGAAAAGTTATTGTTCAGGGGAAAAAATATGGAAATTTTTCACAGGCACCTGAAAACAAATTACTTTCCAATTATTAAACAGAATTGAGTACTGCTGAAGACAGGTAGGTCAAATGTACCGTGTTTTGTCTTTTTAGCTTTAGCTGATTGACAGCCAGTGCCTCAGCATATTCCAGCTGCTCGATCTCCTCCATTTTCTCATTGTATCTCCGGATTTGTTCGTTGAGTAGCATCTCCACACAACTGAGGAAAGTAAAGGTTCAGTCTTGAGACTTGGTTCATTTTAAAGCAACACATTCTTCTTAACAATACAATCCAACTTGCAGTGTGGATCGGAAGTCCTTACATGGTGGTTTTGGCGACGTCCTTCATGCTCATGAGTGGGTCGGCACTGTCTGGACAGCGGAGAATGCAGGGAGCAAAAACGATGGCCAGAGAGTTCGGCGTCATTCGATTGCTTTTCTCCTCCTTCGCAACCCTGAAATGTAACCAGATCGTTAACTTGCCGGCTAAACGATTTTTCACCAACAGGACTACATGTATTCATCTGTACCTGACCAGATGGAAAACAAGCCTCTCTAAGGTGTTGAAGTTGGCTGTTGGAAGCTGTTCCAAAACTTTGTAAATGGCTTGCAATTGCTCTTGCTTCTCAGGAAGTTCTGTGAAAGACAACATAGGACTTATAGCATGCCTAAAGGATACCCAAGGCACAACAGAAAATGTTGCGGAAACCAACCTGTGGCACGGAGGAAGTCGCTGTAGTGCGTGAAGGTCATGAGAGGTTCAGGCAACTCCCTTAGCCACTGTTTGACAAGGCCAGTGACGGCATGGATGGGGTAATCCTCAAGACAAACATTCTCTGGGCCTAAACAAACATGCAGTTATTAAACAAAGTACACTTATCAAATTGGGCAGGATAAGCTACAACAAAATAAAAAAATATGACTGTAAAACTACAGTGAGGTCATCTTCCCAATGTGCCAATAAGTCCTGGAAACATCCATGATGGCTCACCTGTTTCCAACAGCTGGTGAAGCTCCTTTATGCGATTGGCTGAGCCGGACTTCCTGTAAATGCCCTCTGTGTACAGTCCGTTCATTTCCACATGTTCCAGCATTATCTCCAGGACAATTGGCACAGGAGTCTTGTTGTTGACCAGGTTGCAAACGCGCACACCAAAGTGTTGCGATCCAGGCTCATCATCACACTAGACCCAAAGCACCAAAACGATCGACCAATTGAACAAGATTTTAAAATGCTGCTGCTTCAGAATGCTTAGAGGATTGGATTCTTACCTTCTTGGAGGAGAAAGTAGAGCAATCTATGACGATTTTACAAATGCACTTCTTATGGCAAACCATTTTGCAATCTGAAACAAAAATTAATCATCATACAATGCTCTCAGCCTAAATGAAGGCAAATCTGTAGGGGATTCATCAAAGATACTTACAACTGCACATGTAGGCCTTCTCCATTCCCCAGATGTAGGAAGTGCACTGATCACAAGACTGCATGATGTTGACTTGGTAGTGTGTAAACACGTGGTCCAATGGATTCTCCAACTAAATCCAGGCAAAACTTTTACTTTTCTTCAAAATTCTCAAAGAAGAGTCATTATGAATGGATGGATTGTTGGACAGAGATACTTACGCTTTTATCCTTCTTCCTTCTCATCTTGCGACCTTTGGGGGGCTGAGACAGAATTTATACAAAGTAAATAAAAGATATTCCATGCATTCAAATGATCAATAACAACTGCCGTTTTAATCAGATAATGAAAGTCAAAAGAGTAAAAGGGAATGCATGTACTTTTACCTTGGCTGGTTCAGCCTCTTCTTTTTTGATCTCCGCTCTGATGAAGCCATCCAGAACTGACTGAAAGAGATTAACCACTAGCGGTACTTCACCTTTCTGCTTTTCTCCTGCTAGACTGATCACTTTTTTGTGGTAGCTATTCATCAAGGCCTTGTAGCCAATTTGAGGTTTCTGTAGGTAAGTGAAGAGAAAGAGGAACGTAAACAAGATTCTTCTAATGCCCATAATACAACTTGACGCAGCAAAACAATCCATGTCATGGCATCACAGCATAGTTGGTCTTTACTCTATTGCAGTGGTTCCCACAGCTTTAATGTGTGTGTAAATATTAAGGATTGTTGCATTAGATCTACTCACAGAGAATGAGTACATCCCCTTGATGTTTTCTCTGAACTGCATAGTGGCAGTAATAAAGATGTGCTCTGTTCCAGAAAGCTGCTTTCCCCTTGAGCGCAAATCGTTCACCTACACCGCATAAGAGAAATAATAAGCCTGAGAGAATGCAAAGCTTGCCAAAATTTTATAAGTGTATAAACATGACTTAACACATTTATCTGACACTCTTTAATTACTCGTCAATTGATTGCACAATTACGTATAACTGCACAATCTACTACAAAAAGCTGAACATCTTGCAGTCCAATCTATTCTTCAGACCTGATTGCCCAGGAACTCATCAAGGTGGCGTAGCTCATTTGCATTGGTGATCACACGGTTCAGTGAGGAGTTATACTGCTCAGAGGCCCGAGTTGTTGAGTGACTGATCATGATGCTGGGAGTCCGACTTGCAGGTCGACTAGTATTAGGCTTTGAATTGTGTGAGCGTGATGGAGAAGCGACTATCAAACAAACAAACAAAGTAACTATAAACAGACAAAAATACAATGATCTAAAAAAAAAAATCACATGCTGTCTTTGCAGTGTGTACCTTCTTTTTGTTCCAAATAGGAAGCTAGGCTCAGATCTCCATCTTCTGGGGTCTGAGCTTCTTTATGTGGACGCTTCTTTAGGATCTTTCTGAAAAACCCTGTTGTCCTATGGAACAAAAATGCATCATTGCATGAAGTTAGTTGTCGAAAGTCCTGTATTTTATTATTAATATCCAAGCAAAGCAGAAACACAGCATGCTGGGAGGTCACATTAGACAAGGGATTTCATCTCAGGACTCATCATTCAGATTGCACAGATCCGCAAATATTATGGAATTTCAGGAATCTCCCTTCTCTCCCAGCAGATGCTTTGCATCTATATAAAGAAAGTTTGTAACCTATGCTAGGAGTCAGACGTATGAGTAGGAACTGCTGATGTAAGCAGTCAGGAGTCATATTTTCCCATGAGTCCTGGTGAGTCACATTTCCTGTGTGACTGCATTCTACTACAGATAAGGCATATAGTCTATGCAAAAAGTAAATTTCTAACCATGTTCAATTTTACATATTGTTACGTTGAGAAATGTAAAAATGCAAGTCGTAACACAATACATTTTACATAACATTCTCAAGGAATGTTGTAGAGAGTGTTAGAATAAACTGCTCTCTTCTACGATTTGTTTTGTCTTGTCTAAGCAGTGGTATGACAACACCAGATGGTAGTTAAACTGGGAATACTGGCAGGTAGAACAGTACCTCTCTGGGGTAGATGGCTGGACAGGTGATGCATCTTGCAGGCTGTGGGTGTCATGAACTTTTTCCTTCAATGTGCTGGACTTTACTCTATTCGGACCAACCTCAGCGCTGGACTGTGTCTAAAACGACATTAACGAAACAAAGCAGGTGTCTTAGTTTTATGCGGCGAAGTGTAAATTACAACCATCTGCTGATTAGATACCAATAGCATAATGAGTACGCCTGTCATTGTCAAGGACAGTTCCTTCATCCTGTGCAGATAACACCTTAAAAGGAAGCTGAAGTGTGTCAGTGCCTCCCTTTATTTACCCCAAACTGAGTAAATTAAAAAGCACAATGATTATTTACTTAAAAAAAAAAAAAAAAAAAATCAAGAATGTTTGGAAAGAGTAGAATTAAACAAGCGACTAAAATTTTTTATTGATCATGAGATTATAGTTTGTCATCCCATAAGTCCAGTTTTAAAGGCTTTTAGAATTCACACTGAAAGAAGTTTTAGCCAATCAAAGCTGTGTTGGCAGGAAAATAGCATATTTTGCAAAAGTTAGAAAACTGTACATATTGGATAACAAACAGACTAAAGGCCTTCACTCTGCAGCAGTATCATTTCTTATTTCTTAGCACAAGTTTAATATATTTGCAATCCCTCACAGGATTTCAAGCGGCCAATCCACCAGCAGCCCCCACACCACAGATCCCAGGACAGCATCAAATTTTAGGCTGCAATACACCACCTCGAATGGACTCATAGGGGGCAAAGGAAAAGTCCAGTACTCTGCATCCTCCATTTCAACACTTTTAATGGGCAAACATATACGTGCAAGGGCGAGTCGTGGCCTGCGTCTTTGACGAATTTTGCCCTGAATCAGCCAGAGAAGCATGATCAAGCGATTGTTTCGCATATCAATGGTAAGCCTGCAGTGTAACCTAGTCAGTCTAACATAAACTTCAAGGCAAAAAAAAAAAAAGTGTATTCTTTTGTGTTAACCATTGGTTTAATTATTTAAGTCAACATTACCTGTGACGATCCGCCCAAACCTATTTTGGATACATCGTCTAGTGACATAGAGATCCCACGATTCCTGTTAAAGTTGGGAAGACCAGACAGAAGATGTCATCAAAATCATATAAGGAGATAAATAAAGACACACAAGCAGGAGCACATAAGAAACCATACTGGAGAGTTTTGATATTCCTGTCCTCCAGACTGCGGGGTCCAGCGATGAGGTTTTCTGGCTGAGTGTTGCTTCTTGATGGTTCTTTTTTCCTGTTGGCCTCTTCTTTGGCAAGAGCAGGTTGAGCAGTACTGGATGGCTCAGTGTAGCCATTTCTTCCAGGCCTGGAAGTGGGGATGTCTAAGTGTAAGGTGGAGGGCCGAACAAGTTCAGATGGGACTTCTTTGGCATCCCTCTTCGTCTTTTCTCCTTTCCAAGCCACAAAGGTGTACTGATCCAACTCTTTGCTGTCAGAGCGTTCCTTCAGCTTGCCATCCGCTTTTCCTGGACTCTCCAGAGTTTTGCTCTTAAAGGAAGTGTCATCTTTTCCCACCGAAGCTGCTCGCTCACTTTCTCTCTGGTTGTGCTCTAGGCCACGTTGTCTCCTAAGCTCCCGTTTCTCCTGACTTCTGGATGCTGGAAGTCTGGAGAGCGAAGGAGCTCTGTTTTGGCTTTGTCCGGTTGGGATTTCAGGAGATGTGGGTTTAGCTTGTGTACCTTCTTCTCTGGGGTGTGGAGAAGATCCATTTTCCTTTTGCTTCTGGTGTTCCTTAACCTCAGGCTGAGGACCAGCCTCCACTTGAGGAAACTTCTCAGAATGGTTTTGGTCTTTTGAGACATCACCTTGGGCCCTGCCCTTAATTTCAATCTTAACATCCACAGGAGCCTTAGGGTGCTCCAGCACTAGTGTCTCCACATCGTCAGACTGCTTGCCTGGTGCCGTTGGTGGTTGTAGTGGCGTCTTCTCCTGCTGCTCTGCAACCTTTCGCTCAGCTTCTAAAGCAAGCCGAGCTGCCTCTTCCTCTTGTTCTTTCTGTCTTCTAGCAGCTTCCTCCCTGGCACGTCTGGCTGCCTCCTCTTGCTCTCTTATTCGTCTGGCTGCCTCCTCAGCCTCTTTAGCTTGCCTAGCAGCCTCTTCTGCCTCCTTGGCTCGACGAGCTGCTTCCTCCTCCTCCTCTTTTCTTCTCTGAGCTTCCTCTTCCTCTCTTTTCCTCTTTTCTTCCTTTAAGGAGTGGTACCTAAAAGACCCAATCCAAAACCTAAATTATGCTCATTGAGCCAACAATTTGGATTACGAAAGTAAACACATCTGCTTTCGATTTCTTGGTCATTTGTGTGATGTCTATACCGTTTGCGAGCCGAATGCCCTCTTGCAAATGCCTGTATCTTTGTGACGGATGCTTGCTTGTTTCGATATTCAGCTCTCTGTTTGGAACCTCGCCATGCTGACTGAATCAGAACCGCTGCTTGGTAGAACTTCTCTTTGCGGTAGCTACGCCATGAGTGCTGCAGGCAAAGTCAATCAAATCAAATATCATACACAGAATATCACCCAAACACAAAACCACTATTGACATACCTGGATTAGGACAGCTGCCTCTCTCATTCTAATAAACTCCATCCTCTGCATTTTAGCTCTAAACCAGCGTTGCAAGAAAATGATTTTGCGCATGACATCCTTGTGGAGGATGTCCTGAAGCTTTTGCTTTTCGAGCTCTTTGAGATACACCTGTAGAAAAGAAACAATACCAGAGATGAGCCAAAACTAGAAAAGCTGTCAATTAAAGCCTTTAAAGTAATAAAAAAATGCCATCATTTACTCACTCTGAGAAACTCACTCAGTTTCTTTGTTCTGCTGAACACAAAAGGAAGATATTTTGAAGAACGTTTTTAACCAATCTGTTTTGGGTCACCATTGACTGTTTTTTTTTCTACTATGGAAGTCAATGGTGACCCAAAACTTTTCAAATATCTTCCTTTGTGTTCGGTAGAACAAAGAAATTCCTAAAGGTCTTGAACTACTCTAGGGTGAGTAAATGATGACAGAATATTTATTTTTGGGTGAACTATTCCTTTAAGGTTGCTAGGGAAAACGCTGACCTTAGTTTTTCCAATCTGGTAGGTAGTGTGGTCAAAGCCAATCCTGTGCAAAAGAGATGATATGTCCTCCAGGGACGTAGCGTTCTTTGGCAGCAACACACGAAACTGCTCAGTAAATTCCTGTAATACAGAAAATGAGCTTTGTTCTTTCGGACGACCAAATGATACACTTACATACATTTTTTGGGTTTTTGTTTCATTAGGTCATTACCTGAAAGGTATATTTGGCTCCATAACCTGACCGTCTGATGCGTACTGTTTCCAACATGCCTGTGTAGCGCAACTGCTGCACAATGAGTGCTTCATCAAAACACATTTCCTTCTGAACAGCAGAAAGAAAAAAAAATTTATTCATCTATTTTGCACATAGATGAATAGCAACAACACAGGGAATCTGTTTGAAAAAGAAACAAATAGATGGATTTAAAATCAAGAAAAATGAACAATAATGTTTCATTTGCACCTTTTCAGCATTAGAACGGAGGCATCGGATGAAGAAAGGTTCTGCCTTCCCCAGCGTTTCCAGGAGCTTACTAAGAGATGTCTACAAAATAAAGAAAGACCACATTTGACTGATTAGACCAAAGAAGTAATATAATAATATACATTCCCTAATGCTAACATTTGAAGTATTAGTGCTTAAAAACATTGGCTAAAATAATATTTCTCTATTAAGACTGAATGATTGTATCAATTTTAAGCATTAAATGAAATATACTTGAACAAATATATGAATTTAATGACGCCTCTGTTAGGTTCTGGAACATTGCATTTGTTTTTAAGAATCAACAAATTGGCATGAACTGCCGTGATAATCTAATATAGTTTTTGTTTTTTTTTTACTTGAAACTGGGCACTGATGCTTGGAGGACGTTTCTTCTTGTGTAGATGAAGCAAAGACTTGGTGGTGCGGTCATGGAGGCCTACTATAAACTTCAGCGAACGAGAGTCCAACAGGTTCTGCCCAAACACACACAAAAAAAAGAAAGTCAATCTCTCACACAAAGACACACAATTGTGCCACACGAATGCCATGGATACATGACGGCATGGAAAATCTCATTCCAGCCTGAGCTACAGCGGTAGAGTCTTCAAAACATTTACCCAGCACTGCACATGTAACGGAAAGTCATAAACAATCGTGGCTAAACTTTACACTTTCACCAATGTTGATGGAAATGTACCAGCTGTGCTGCAAATGCTAACAAGTTAAAGGTGGTGATGTTTAGGGGGATCTAATGCTATTTCATGCATTGTGAGTTATTTACACTGTTAAAAGAGTTCTCATGCTAAACATGCCCAAAGTTAAAAAAGAAAAAAAAAAAACTATCTAGATATTTGACATATTTGCAGGTTTGTACAAGTTTTTTTCGAATATGGCTCTTCATGACGCCATGAAAGGCGAAATTTATTGTATGGGCAGTTCTCTGGGAAGAGCGTGTGCATGCA
>JAUYWG010000060.1:2366005-2379006 GCA_034779775.1 Enteromius afrohamiltoni | reverse complement strand
CATGGAATCCAGAACACCTGGAAAAATATATATTTCCAAGAATTTGGAAAACAATAAAATAGAATTTGGTAGAAAAAAAAGAAAAAAAAGAAACTAACTTCATAGCGCCCTACTAACTAGAATTACTAGGGAAAAAAAGTGATGGCTGCCCTAGCATTAGCACAAACTGCCTTTAGGGAATGAAAAGGCACATAAAGTCCTTACAAGAAAAATACTCTAATTCTAAAAATGGTGCAACAGCTCCTAAATCATTCTAATAAACACAAATATGATCTGAACTCTAAGTTATAGTGTATGACTTCAGTTGAAAGGCCTGCGAATGCATTCAGCTCTTTAACGACGCTTTGCTGGAAACGATGGAGGTTATTAGGTCTCCAACGCGACTGTAATGACAGAATGGACTCTTGGGCCGCTTTATTGTAGACTTTTCCACATGTCAACATCCCACGTGCCTCGTTACAGCCGTCCCACCAAAAATAGCTCAGACCGTCCCAGGAGCCAAAGTCCACCACACAAGACTAACACAAAGCCGAGAGATAAACAATGGCCACGAAATAGCCATTACGGCTTCCTGAGGAACAATATGCTGACTCTCGACACCCAGTGAGCAGACCGGCCAATGGGGAGCGAGGGCTCCAAAGCTACCACTTCCTGTTGCAAAGAAACAAAAAAATAATGCTTCCTGTTCAAGTGATCAGCCAAAGGGAAGTTCCTGTCTGCGGGCTGCAGAAGCATTACTTCAGAGGACTCACATGCATGTAGAATTGAGTGTAACTACTTGCGATGTAAAGCCGCATAGCTGAACGGAAACAAAGCAAAGATGTTTGCAGAGTCTACTAACTCTTCTGTCATCCGATACTCGATGACGTAATCCATAAGAACCACTTGTATCTGGAAGAAAAGCTCATTTTGGCTTGATGGATTCCCAATTGTTTTGCTTTGTTGAGGTACTTTACCACGTTAACAGGTGAAATAGCGCGGTTTTCTCACCCTTGAAGATTTTTCTGGTATTTAGTATGCATGCGTTGGCGTGAAGGCCAAATATGCGTTCAAACAAAGCAGTACGGTTGTAGGAGGGGGATTACGAAAGAGTAGCTCCGGTGAAAAGGCGCCCGAAAACCGGTTGGACGTGTCGGTCGACGACAACAGGTGCCAAACATCTCGGTTTACATCATGCAAGTTGAAACGGAGACAATAACAAGCAGCTTTAAAAAGAAAGGATTGTAAAATTACAGTTTACATTGAGTCACGGTCCACGAATTTGCTTTTAATAGAGTTTAAGGCAAAACCTTGACACAACTATTTGCCGCAGGGTGAGGTGACTATTAAAACCAGTCAATTGTAGAAGAAACTGGCACTAGCAAAAGCAGAAAACTCTGGAAACTTTCCAGACGCTTAAGGGATGAACCGAAATTTAAATTCTTAACAAAATGAAAGCATTTAAAAATATTTAACGCCGAAGACTCTTCAACCTACTAGCAGACATCATACCAATTCAGCACAACTGAACTTAAAATGAAGTAACTTCAAGTAAGTTAGTGAAATAAAAATAGGATTCAATAACCCTTACTGAATCAGTCACTTTGAGCAATAAACAAGTATTGACAGCATTGATATTGAAGACTGGAGTAATGGTGCTACAAATACAACAATTTTACAAGGGTTCATTTGCAAAAAAAACAAACAAAAAAAAACCTTTACACCGTGGCTTCCAATTAATCTCAATTAAACCCAGTTTAACTAGGTCTAAAAAAAAACACTAACATGATAACATTTTCTTTAAATTTTTTGTAAAATACTGAACGCATGCAATATGAGCACCTATTAAAAACAATAGCATTCTGTATTTTATTTACTAACTGTTCAAGGCCATTTCGCATTTTCAAATCATCACACAGTGACCAGCAACATCCACCCTTTCTCTTCTCACTGAAGAGCTGTGAAGACACTGACAACACGTTTGCTGTGCGTGCCTTTCACAACACACTAGTTGCCATTTAATAGTGTTGACAAAAAAGTCAATGTCTGGTACAATTTATTCTTTTTTGGTGTTTTCAGCCAAATAATTTAGGTTGGCGAACCTTCAGTGCATCCCTAGTATAAAATTGGACGTCAGCTGATGTATCCGTCAAATAGTCTATTCTGACACGTGAAAGGCTGGATATGAAGGAACTCTGCATTGACTCGCATATGGAAACATTTCCCTCTAATACAATGCAGAGAATAAAAGCAATATCGTGTCCTTTCTTAAAAATCAGCACCAATTGAAAGTCTTGAAAGACGGATGAGACAAATCAACTTCACGAGACCATAAAGGGAAGAGAAACCTGACTCCTATCATTGAAAACGTCTGGATTGAGGCTCGTTCTGGGCTGTGCTCAACTGACCAGTTTCACAGGCTGCTTCTCACCACAAGTGCAAAGACACAGGGAATATTTTGTAATGAAGCCTTAAGACGTGCCTGCCAAAGGACAGTGACTGCGCTGACTGCGGAGAAATGACTTCTAGTTTCAGAAACCACAAACACTGGGGTAAGCGTCAACACAAAACCTGACGTCTTTCATCTGTTTCGGGACTTGCTACACGAGCAAAATTTATTCTGATAAAGGGGGATGCGATAAGAAATGACACCTAATGGTTTCTGGTGACATCATGTGTACAGGAAACGTCTCAAGTACCGAGAAGAGATGTGAATCTCAAAAGCAGAGTGGGTTGGTTTTAATGATCATTTCAAAAACGGCACCTGTGCACGACAGTCATATCTTGAAAAGTATGAATTTTTAAAAATTGTTAAAAGCTTACTTTCTAGCTGGGAAAATATTGCAAGGTCCACCCTAACTGCTCTCCCGGCACGAGGGTTACACTACCATAAACCGCCATGAGATAAGAGTTGGGAGAGGGTTTCTGCTGACATTTTGCAAAATAACAGAATGTGCATGAACAGGTTTATGGGACCAAGCTATAATTTTAAAGCAAGGGACATAAAACAACAATAACTGCATGAGACACGACCCCCTGAGGAAGGCCTCCAGATGTAGGTTAGCCGGTACTGCAACATGAGCAATGCAAGTACAACAAGTTGTGACCCCAGGTTTCAAGCACAGACTTGTGGGAAAGCACTGTGTAAATAACTGATCTAAAGAGCTACAGTTTAGTGAAGTCTGAGAGATCTGTGGGTAAGCTGTCATTATGGCTGTTACAAAGCATTGTTCAAAGTAGAGCGCTCTTCCAGACCCTACAATTCCAACCAAAGAGCAATTTTGGAGAAACAAGCCCGCAAGGATCTGAACAAAATGAATGTATAAAGCTTAAATAAAGACACTACACAAACACCCAATCAAATGTAGGGGTTTTTATATAACATGAGTATTTTTGGGTGGTTGGCATGTGCCAAGGTTGACAACTGCAAACCGCAGACCTATCAACGGACTTCCTTTGTCTTAACCATCTAAGCAACAACAACAAAGTGAAAGTTTTTTAAAACTCTAGAGACTGGAGCTATGAATCTGTACAGCATGAAATATCAGAGCAATTTGGCATTATGGGAAACAGTTTTGAACTATCCCATATCCCAGTCAGTCCTCCAACAAATCTACTGATCCTGAATTTAATTATTCTAGGCAGAAGCAGAGTGCTTTTCCAGACCATACAATTCCAACCAAAAAGCTCATCTGTAGCCTCCAAGGGATGAAAGTCACACACAAAACTAATGCATAATGATCTAAAAAGGTAGAAAACCGTACAAATATCCAACATTGACAATCAAATTGTAGGGTTTCTTTCAAACCATTACCATTTTTTGGGGTAGAGGTCAACCGCAAACCCATCATTTAGATTCCCTTACCTTCACCCTTTCAATGCATTAAAACAAACTCTAGAGCAGGGGTCACCAAGTTCAGTCCTGGAGGGCCGGTATCCTGCAGAGTGTAGCTTCAACCCTAATCAAACACACCTAAAGCACGTAATCAAGGTATTAATTGGTATACTTGAAAGTTGGAGCTAAACTCTGCAGGACACCACCCCTCCAGGATCAGGTTTGATGACCTCTGCTCTAGAGACTTAAGCTCAAAAATTGTCCCAGCAAGTCCCAGAACTAATTCGCTTACAGACGAATGTAACCAAACCAGGTTGGTACCAAGGTGGTGATGATCTTACCTCCAGCACAGGTCCAGCACCCAAGATGGTTCGTTCCACGCCGCTTGCGTAACCCTTCTGGCTGAGAGCCGTCAAGCAGTGAATGAGGAAATTAGTGCTTTGCGTTTTGCCTGATCCACTCTCTCCTGAGATAACGATGCACTGGTTGACATGCTTGCGCAACATGGCGTAGTAGGCTACATCGGCAATGGCAAAAATATGAGGTTCCAGCTTGCCCAACTGGTGGTTCTCGTACATTTTGACATATTTGGGGTTGTAAATGGGTAAGAACTTAAAGGGATTAATGGCAATGAGGATGCTGCCAGCGTATGTGTAAATTTTATTCTTCTGAAAGCGAATGCGGAGGTTATTCAAGATGCTGTCCTCACTGAGGACCGAAAGGTTGCAGAGGTCCTCAAACTCCTCCTGCTGGGGTGGTAGGAAGCCCCGAGCAACCAGTCTCTTGGACTCCTGCTCGTTTCCCACAGCGGGCAGGTGCATGTAGCGGATGGTGCCATCGCGGTTGCGCTCCTGCAAGAGGAAGTAAAATCCCTCTTTCTGAGAATGCTGTTCTTGGGCTTTCCTCGGCCAGAGAAGAACCCTGTGCACCGGAAGGTCGGTGGATTCAAGCACCCACTCCTCCCCGCCACACTCCTTCACCTCGGCCAGGACGTAGAGCTTGCTGACGTCCAGCCCCAGGGTCTCTGCCGCGTCCCGTATGACGCTGGCTGCGGTGGCCTCCTTGGTGACTCTGAGTGTACAGCATGACGCCGTCTCCAGGGAGAGTCGGGGGTAGATCTGAAGTTCGTAGGCCTTTCCATCTTGGCTAGTCGTCCCATCGCCATCTTTGACACTCATTCTGACTCAGGACGAGCCCCTTCAGCATTACGCACTGCCTTCGCAACCACCATCTAGCACCTGGAAAAGAGGACGCAAAAAATTAGGACTGATTTTGCAAAGTGTGCGTTTATAAAACACGGGGGACCACAGATAGGAATATTAAGTACTTTGAGTTTACAGAGCATACAAATAAGAATTCTACAGTAAAAGACTGGGAAAGGACAGTCATCAGCAATAGCCTTTTGGACAGCGCGTTGGAATCCCGCCTCAAGGACCTTTCCCTATTCTCTCTGTCCCAACTTCACTTCCTGTCAGTTCTGACCTGTCCTGATCAGGTGTCCCATCAGTTCGGATCATAAGTCAAACATGCCAAAAATAAATTGAGATTAATCGATGACTTGGATAAATCACGCTATATTCCAAAATAAGATGCAACAATACGTTCATTGCCTTCTTCAAAGACTTTAATAGGAATCCCTCCATTTCTCCACTCTTTTTAACACTAGCCCAGATTTTCAGTGCTGCAAAGTGACATTTACTGACAAAGGTTGTCCTTGACAGCCAGCCAGCCAATAATGACATGTGTCAACAACCATTTCCATTGATTTTATTGATTAGCTTTTACAGTCCTACATTTCATACTGGCCTACTTTGTTTCTTACTATTAACCTTTCACTTTTTGTTTTGGAACAAGTCCCAGCCAGTCTCGTTCCTCTCAATCAGATCAATCATTTCTGAACAAGAGGTGCTTTTTGAATGAACCTATCGCCCCTGTCCTTTATTTCTCAGGCCTGCAGTTCCGCATCTGACCTTATTATTTGCGGCGTCTGACTCAGACTAAACAGCTCCTTTATTTAATCTGCCTTAAGCGTGTCCCTGCAATAAACTCTGATCACGAGTGGCAATTGCATCTGTGTAGCTGTATCTCACAGGAAATTGTGGTCACGGTTAGAGTCAGTGTGCTACTGTGGACCTGTCGTGAATAGACATCATGTCTCTATAAATACACAGTACAAAGCCACAGCTGCTACATCATAGGTGTTAATAATGATATGGCAAATGCATCCCAGCATAGCAACATGTAAGAGTTAGAAAATACCATCGTCACATGGTTTACGGTTGTTCCATGGACAAAAATTTGCATACTTTTTTTTTTTACTGTCAAACAAAACAAATAGCTTTAAAATAAAGGTATTTTACTTAAGTAGAAAATGCAAGATGATTGTGTATACAAAACAAAAAGAACGCTCATTAAGAAAATAATGCTTTGCAGTTAGCAAAGAAAGAGGAAATAACTTTGCGAACAACAATGTTGCTCAACATTATACAGAGTGAACCTCTTTTTGCGCACGGCACTTAATACTGGCTTCTGGTTATGATTTCTTAAGTGTACATAACATGAAGAACAATGATCCAATATTCCAAACAATCCCTGTTGTCCTTAACTCCAAACAGCTCAATCCAAGCTTATCCGACACCGTTTATTTTATTAACATATTACCACGCAGCAGAACAAACGATGCAGAACACTGTACACTTCTTCTAACTGTAAATTTAGGGATGCAAGTTATTTCCTGAGAAGACGAGAGCCAAGTGTCTTAAACAGCTGTCATCTTATAATGAGCGAAATTAAGTTACTCTGGAAAGTCCTCGTGAATGAATGGACGGATTTTCTAATGGTTTGACATAACCGGCATTTATATCCAAGATCAAAACCAAATCCTCCAGAGGCCAAAACTTATTCCAAAGTATGACTTCTCTGTCAATTAAAAATAAAGTAAATAGAAAAATGACAGCAAACACTGCAGCAAAAATAAAGCACTAGCTGAATTTGCTGGTAAACAACGACTAAATGGAAGCCTAAAAGTGCGCAAAATGAACAGTGGATGCGTTTTAACTTTTCCAGCCTGGTTTCTCAGATGGATGAAAGTAGGCCATCTTCCTAACTTGGCTGTTGACCATAACCAGAATCAATAAAAGTCCAAGGCATGCATAAAGTCAGTAACCACAAAAACAGCATCATCATTATGCTTCATTCTGAGCTGGCCCGAAATAGACCAGTTCTCCATGAAGAACTTTGGGGATAGGGAAAAAATAAAATAAAAATTCTTGCTGACAGACACCTCATGTGTCTGAGAAAAAGTCAAACAGTCCTGAGATAGAAGGAAAATGCACAGTTTGAACAGAGTTTGAAGTATTCGTTTGAACATCTAAAACTGTAATGGATACCTAGTTGGAATTTTCCAGACACAAAAAATAATAATAAATCAAGCTTGTTGCAACCACTAACTAACTAACTAGCTAAAAACTGAATTCCCTTTTCCTCTTATAATTATTTTCATATTTCATAACTCATCGAGTTCTTGAACGCTGGAATGTTTTTGGTTTCTTTCACTTATAAATAAGCTAAAAATAAGTTTGCAAATCTGTTGAACAGAAAATATGCAAGACACAAACTATGAAAATTAATTCTTATGTAGTGTTGTACTTCCTGTACGGTTATACTTCCTTGTATATTTTAAGCATTTAACTAGAAAACAAGTATAAAAAAAAAACCCAACCAAGAGCAGAAGTTTGTGTTTTACACTGAAGCAGTCTGTTAAAGTGCATTCAGACTATGCTTTGTAACTAATCTGAGACGTTGTTTCTTTTTTATGAAGCCGTTTTGAGCTGAACGACTTGCATTCTTTTTCATTGACTTGAACAAAATCACCAGTGAACCATAAAAACCTCCACCAAAACCGTTATTTGATTTCAAAAGATCACCAGGATGGTCCCTCGCGACGGGTTTCTCAGAGGAAGCTCAACTGACTGGCATCAAAACAAACGTTTTGGTCTCTTTTGTGATTTCTGAGTCTCCTCGAGAGCCAGATCCTCATGTTTCTCTGCCGAGGCCTCCTTCAACACTTCCCTCAGATAGAGATACATGCGAGTTGGCTGAGCTCCCGGGGGGAGAGAAGAGAAGAAAAAAAAAACATGAGGTAAATCAGTCACAGGTCCTTTATGGAGCACAGATGCAGCTGGAGACGTCATGAATGAAAGGCCCGTTGAAGTGGAATGTGAGGCTGAAACAGAAACAGGGCTTTTGTTTTAATACCACCTCCATTTAGGAAGCAAGTCTTTTAGCAGACGCGTGGGCCGAGGAGGGACAAACCTCTGCGGGATTCCTATGGAAGACACCTCCATCGCTCTGGTCTGGTGGATGTGGATTCCTGCCGTTTTAGGCCTACGCTGAATGCTTTTCAATCAGACTGAATATGCAGAAGTCACGAAACCACCTAAAAGTGTCTATATATGACTCTCCAGCGCAAGTTTGTGGGATTGTATGCCTGTTTGATCTGTAGCACAAAAAAACGCAGCACTATCTACATTTACATTATGCAGTTTGCAGATGCTTTTGTTTAAAATGACCTACAAGTTACCGCATTTTCCAGAAAAATGCTGTTTTTAAGCATCTGAAACATGCTGCGACTTAAAGCAAAAGTTGACGTAACCATGAAAAATGTGGCATTTTATCACTTGGATGCTCTGCAGTGAATGGGTGCCGTCGTCCAAACAGCTTAAAAAAACATCACAGTAATCCACACCACATCAGTCAGTTAACTTCTTGAGAAGCCAAAAGTTGAAAGAAATTCAAAGCAAAACTTGCCCACCAAAGGATGTGAATGGGTGCCGTCAGAATACGAGTCCAAACAGCTGATGAAAACATTACAGTAATTCACACCACTTCAGTCAGCTAACATTTTGAGAAGACAAAAGCTGAAACAAACCCAAAGTGAAACTTGCCCACCAATGGAAGTGAATGGGTGCCGTCAGAATGATAATTCACAAGTAACCATTCCAGTCCATTAATTAATATCTTGTGAAGTGAAAAGCTGTGATTGTAAAAAAAAAAAAAAAAAAAAAAAAAAACAAAAAGTACACCATTAAAACCATTTATCTGTGCAGATCAAAGATTGTTTACAAGCCAAAACAGTCCAACAAAGCTCTAAACAATATGTTTTGACACGAGAGGAACACACAGGACTTTACTTTATCACTGGAGGAAGCATTGTTAAGGATTATGGAGTCACGTTTTAGCCAGAAGCAACAGTCTGAGGTTAAAAAAACATCTCGATGATGGAAGATGTTAACTGATGAACTGGAGTAATGTGGATCATTGTGATGTTTTTATCAGCTGTTTGGACTCTCATTCTGCCGGCACCCATTCACTGCAGAGCATCCAAGTGATAAAACACTACACTTCTCCAAATCTGATGAAGAAACAAAATGTGCAGCAGTCAACCAAGTTGTCCTGAACCCAAAACGCGCGCTTGTCTAAGGACAACTTTTTTTTGGTCCCCTTCACTTCACATCTAGGGTGACCTGATGGTGAGCACAAATTGGTCATTTTGGGGTGAACTATTCCTTTAAGAAATAAAGATCTAAAAGCCCATTTTAGCTCAGCTAATGCTTCAGCTTCACAAAAGCAAGCTTGTATAAAGTACAAGCTGAAGTGAGTCAAAAAAGCCCTTCAACTCCAGCAAGAATTCAACACCAGCCTGAGTGGAGCACAATAAAACATCGGCAGTAGTTTCCACAGCGGGACGCGATCTCAGCGGCCCAGACCTCCTGCAGCGGCACATGTGCTCCAGCTTTAGTTTCACCATCCTACTTCAGTTCATCACTGGAACAAGCACCCACTGTAGATTCAAAACCCTCACACCAACTAAAAACACATACAGAAAGATGCAAGGCAGTCCACGCTACAGACAAGGGTTTTGAGTTACCGATTTACAGCTGCACACACTTAGAAAATAAAGATGGCCAATGCTGAGATGCTTTCTTTGCACTGTAACTTTTTCTTTTTTGTTTTTGTAATCTCATTATCAAAAGCCCGGTCTTATTTCATCCATCTTACTTTCGAGCCGTAAATCACTCAATATGACTCTTCGCTCTTAGTCGTAGCGTTAGCCGCTCTGATCTAGTGGCTGTTTTGTATTTTATCGAATCGGCTGGCATGCAAACGGCTTTCCTGGACGTGCCAGAGAACACACAGGCCTCCCAAACGCTCCGGGGTAGAATCTTCGTGTACGACCCTGACACAAAACATGCAGATAGTTAGCAGATATACAGACTCCATATGAACCGCATGACGTCAGGCCGGGATAACCTTACATTTCCAAACCCCAAAGGTCAGGGCTGTCCGAGGGGAATCGCTAATTATGACCCAAAGCAGGCAGAACGTGCATCTCAAATGCGAAACCATGGAGGAGCAGTTTTCAGACTTGAATATGCAGAAAAGCATGATTATATGCGGGCGTTTTCGCAGCTAAATGCTCGATCGAGCTGTTTTCGACCATCAATTAGCTTCCAAAAAGTCATCAAACAGAAGCCAGGGCTGCGTCATGTCATCCGCTCGGCTCTGAAAACATCTTGAAGACGTTAACCGCTCCTCCTAAATCTCCCGATATTACAGCTCCAGACTCTGTTTGGCTCTTTAAGTGCTTTCCAATCACTGAATGTTTCTGTTGGTCCGGCGCTCGCAGTCATTACACGAGCTCTGGGATTAGCTGGCATATCCAAAAGGAATGTCACGTCAGCCTCGCCTCGCCTCCATGACTTACTTTTGCCTGTGTGGTGTTCGGCATGAGAAAGCAACAAAAGAACACCAAAATACACTCTTTTTCTGCTTTTGCTGAGGGTCGATGCTTTCTCTCGGCTGATTGATGAGCGATTACAATGGAAAAATAAAAACTGGTTTTGCATGCACCGCCTTTCCTAGGTTTTGGGTCGGTAATATTTTTATTGCTTTTAAAAGTAGCCTCTTCAGCTGCAAAAAAATACATTCAAAACATTTTTGCTTTTTGAAATGGCTGTTTTCAATGCGATTGTTTACAAAATGTAATTTATTCCTGTGATTAAAGCTGAATTTTCAGCACCGTTACCAAAGCAGCATTTGTTTGAAATAAAAGTCATTTGCAAACTTAAAAATGTCTTTACTGTCACTTTTGATCAACTGAATGCATCACTGATGAATAAATGGATGAACGCATGGACAACAGTCTAGGTCTTCTAAAAAGTAATTTTACATATATTACTACGAAAATGATTTAATGCATCAAATAGTTTTTTGTAGTAAATATGCCTTACAAAATTGTTACACTGCGTGACTTTTAAGTGGGTAAATTTAGGAAATAAGGTGGAAATGTGTGATATTTATTTTTGGCTCAGAAAAACTAAAACAAAACTGCTTTTAAGTTGAAATGAAAACTTTTTTTTTTTTTTTTGGAGCAGTATTACGCTTTCCTCCAGTTTCACAGACAAGGCTTAAGACTAGTCCTAGACTAAAATGTAAATCTGAGCTGTTTGAAATGAAAGGAACTAGCACTGACTAATCTTAAAGCATGTCAGTGCGTTTCTTTTGTCTTAAGATGCACACCAGTAATTATTTTTTCTAAGAAGCGTTTATAAAAATGACTGTCTGTGTTTTTATGGTTAAACCCTTTTTCGTCTATCTATATGTATATGTGTGTGTGTGTGTGTGTGTGTGTCAAAGAGAGAGAGATGTGTGCTAAGTGCTTTACACAAAAGCATAAATAGTTGCAATTATGCATATGTAATGAAATGTGCATAACTGACATGAAAATAAAGTCAAAATTAATATCTCTCTCACACATGGGATCATCGTGTGCATGGATGGCCCATTTCTCAAGCTTAAACCTCCTGTGGCGTATTTACATCAGATGAAGCGGAGAATGGCGCAATGTTTGCTCGTTCACTAAACAAACGGCGTCGCACATCAAGCAAAAGTCAACAGAGCAGCGCTCCAGAAACCTCGCAGCTGCGCGGCTCCGCTTAATGAGCTCATTTCGGCGCGCGCACGGAGGACGGAGGGGGGCGGGTTGTGAAGTCCCTGGTGCTCGAGCCGCTCCATCCACTTTCCACTTCATACCAGACAGGCCACTTCCGGCATGAGATCAATGGGCGAGTGGGTGGACGGCTATCACAACCACACCATTACCAACCAGCAGCGCGACTGGAGACTCCCATCCAGCTCCGGGACGCGCGTTAAACAATACCATTATTCACACATTAAAAAACAATCTAACTTTGTTTAGAAAGGGTTAACGCTAAAACAGACCCGTTCTTCTTTCACTCTGTAATTACAGTTATTTATAAACTTGGATGGAGCGCGCGCATTGGACGCGGAGAAACCGCTGGAGACGCTCTCCAACAATTTCCGTCTGTTCCCACCACGCGCGCGTCATCCCGAGTCCGCACCGCAAACTGGCTTGATGCTCTCAAAGCGCCTTTTATCTCTCCCCTCGCACACCCACAATGCATTGCTGTCAGGCCACTTTGGGGCACCTACTAGATTAAAAGCCTGCCTTTACCGCAGCGAAACAGATGAGTGACCGGATCACGGTGGATGTTTCAGTAAAATTAGGGAAGCATTCCGCTGCCATCTTGCAGATCTTGCAGATTTTGGAGAGGAAGGCGGCTTCTGTGAACCTCATGTAGGGGAAAACAGATCTAATTCTTGCCATCTGCTCGTCAATACTCATTAGTGGACGAATATGAAACCAGCGGCTTCATGTTCATCCACTGCAGAAGAAAAGATCTAGGCCTGGGTAGGACTGGGAATATCCACTGAATATTCGGTTGCAATAAAAAAGCAACATCATTCATATTGTGATTATCCACATATGATAAGCATGTTGTAGAAGATATGCAATCCTTACATCACGAAGGATTTAGAAACAAAATATTGCATTGAGTTTCGGGTATTTAAGCAACTCCACCTCCAAAATGGATTCATTCAAAATTCAGATGTGGTGATTATTGTTGCAAAAAACTGGTCACTTGTGTTTTTATAAAAGAAAAAAAAAGGTTTATTAAGTCACAAAAAAAAGAAGGCATATATTATTTATTTATATTACTACATATTATATATATATATATATATATATATACATATTTATACACAACCTTTTTAAAATAAATATATTTACTTATATTTTTTATTAAAAATAATGTACAGTTTA
>JAUYWG010000060.1:2337117-2365947 GCA_034779775.1 Enteromius afrohamiltoni | reverse complement strand
AAAATAATGTACAGTTTATATGTTTATTATATTATATTATATATATCAATATATATATTTATATATATTACAATATATCATATTTTTCCAAAGCTGATAATATTGTAAATATAATTTTATATAATTTATTAAACAATAAATAAATGGAAAAATATATATATATATATTAGTATACATAAATAAAAATTAAAATATGCCTATGTTTATAATTGAATTTAAAATGATGAGAAAAAGAAACATTTAGTAAAATGAGCAAACATTAACATATGAAATGTGACTAAAAAGTGAAAATCTTTTTAAAGCTTTAGTTCCAAAAAACACTGTGGACGTAAAATAAATAATCCATTGTGTTCAACAAAACACAAAAGCCTTTAGATTTATTTTAGACAGTTTGTTTGAATTGCCCAGTCGTCTGGTTGAGGACCAAAAACAACACATTAAAGCCAAATCAGAGCAAACCTCACATTTGAGACGCATCTCAACTATCATAAAAGGCTGTAAAACATTGTGATATTTGTAAAGCTATATTGCCCAGCCCTACTTCCAGCTCTCTCATTCAGTGGTTCCCTTTCAGTCGTACGTCAGAGCACATATGGTGCAACAAAAAAGCTTTGTGGGCCTCCCTCTCAACTTCACAATAACGCTTCAAAATAGAGACAGAAAAAAAGAACGAGCGAGAAAGAGTAAATAGGGCAGGGACACCCAACCGTCTAACACTCCTGGCAACCTGAATTTCCTATGACTACGTCTGCATTCATCAACTTCCTGTTCACGTCTCCCAGTCACTGAAGAGTTTCTCAATGTGAACACATCCCCTCTATTATACTGTTCATGTTACAATAAGAACAAGACATTAATGTCAACATCAAACTCCCATAATGAGATGGATTGAACTGACACTACAGCTAGATCATCATCTCAAAAAGACCAAATATGATCAGAAAGCACCATGAAGTTGGAGTGACATACATGGATGACATGTCCGACCAGGAACGTGGATTTGAAAAAGCGTAATTGGTGTCATGTTCGATTCAAGACCTCTTCGGTTGTGTCATGCTGCGCTCCCAAACAAAAATAACCCTGAAAAACCTTCAACGTTAACACATGACACGTCAAAATTACTTCTCGCTTCCTGTCAAGTTTCTGTTCTTGATGATGATGGGGTTTTTCCATGGCTGTATAACACAGACAGTAGGAGGACAGCAGTCAGTCAGTCAAGAGTTGGAAATAACAACCAACCCTAAAGTCCAGGAAAAGCGGTGACCACCATCCCATTGGTTTTTCCCAATGACTTACAGGGCCGTGCATTGTGTTTTTACTTTATGATGTTAATACGTGAACACTTAAAGCTTTATGTCACCATAAACCTAAATGCGACCATAAACTGCATGTCATGTCATAATACAATGGGATAACACAATGAAACACAAAGCAACAAGTAGGAGGTTCAACCGGCGTTTATATCACTTCAATTAACTTACCGAGCACAGATTGTGTACAGATCATAAATCATAGACAAATACGAAACAAGACGCTCAGATGTGGAATGAACACGCAGAACGAGGCGGGAAATGAAAGATGAAAAGTTACATTGTAGCCAGAAGCATTCTAAGATTCTCACAAAAGCTCCATCCGGGAAGTTCGATTTATTTTGAGCGTTTTCGCCGCCAACAGATCTTTAATCTTTTGTTAACACGACTTTGAGTTAGCTCCTGGCTAAACCGCGATTTTTTCGAGGTACTGTTCAAGTGTTTTAGATTATAAATGCTGTTTGGGGGTTTGAAACAATAGCCCTTTGACTTCCAGCCACCCGGAAAGTTTCTGAAGGTAAAAACGGGTCGAGTAAATGAAATAATACAAACAGCCGTCACACTTACCGTGGTGTGTGTATGTTGTGCCGAATGAAGCGTCTCATGTTTAATAAGTTAATAAATGTGGCAGCTGGTCGATTGTCTCCGTGTGTTTGTGCATACGTCTATGCGGCTCCGCCTCTTCGTCCAGTAGATCGCCTCTTCATCAAATTTATCCAGACAGGTTTATTTCCACCCCTGAGGCCACTTTACAAACATAGCACACCGATATGAGTCCGGAGAGGACACTGGGACATGGTGAATGTGATCTGTGAGCTTTGTGTTGGGGATCTGTACAACCACACAAAACTTGTCTCGTGCGAACCGACGCTAAACAGCGACGCCCCGCGGATGGAAAACAGACTCCAGCTGCAGGGTTGCTGTTCCTTAAAGGACTAGTTCGCCCAAAATTAAAAGTTTGCTGAAAATGTTTACTCAGGTCGCCCAGGATGTAGATAAATTGTCTCTTCGTACAGATCTGGAAAATTGCAAGATTACATCGTTTGCTTAGTAATGGATTGTTTGCAGTGAATGGGTGCCGTCAGAACGAAGGTCTAAACAGCTGATGAAAAACATCATGGTAATCCACAAGTAATTCACTCCACTGCAGTCCATCAATCAATATCTTGTGAAGTCAAATATTAGTAAAGTTTTCTAAAAATAATTAAAAAAAAAAACATAAATGTAGTGCTTTCCAGTTAATCTAGTCATAAAATTGCTTTCCACAGTGATGTAAAAAAAAAGTCCAAAACTGCTCTGTTGGTAGACTTTGATGTTAGAAATCAAAAAAGAGTATTTTACTGTAAGAAGCATTATTATTGACTTGTATTTGTTTTCCACAAACAGGCAACACACATTAATTGATGGATGGTCCCTGATAGGAGGAGACGTCTGTTTGACATCTGCAAGACTTATTATTTAGATTAAAAATCCAGAAAAAAACTGTAATATTGTGAAATATTATTTCAATTTAAAATAACTGTTTTCTGTGTGAATGTATTTTAAAATGTAATTTATTCCTGTGAAACAAAGCATCATAACTCCAGTCTCCAGCATCACACGATCCTTTCAGAAATCTAATATGCTGATGTTTTATTATCAGTGTTGGAAACAGTTGTGGAGCCAAATATATATTTTTTCCATTTTCTTCCTCAGGATTATTTGATGAATAACAAGAAAAAAAAACATGTTTTTTTTTACCAAATATACATTTCTAAAATGTAAATCTATGCTAGGACGTTTTTGTTCATTTAATAGATTCTTGGTTAATAAAAGTATTAATTTCTTTTATAAAGAAGAAAGAATAAAAATGTACTGACCCAAACTTTTGAACAGTAGTGAAACAGTAAACTGCTGTAACAGTAGTTTTGAACATTATTATCCATTTTAAATACAGGCTTCTCTTTTTAATATTTTAATGATCGAAGAATCCTAAAAAAAAACCAACTGTTTCCAACACTGATAATAAAACATCAGCAGATGAGAATGATTTCTGAAAGGATCATGTGACACTGGAGACTGGAGTAATGATGCTTTTGTATCACAGGAATAAATTACATTTTAAAATATATTCACACAGAAAACAGTTATTTTAAATTGAAATAATATTTCACAACATTACATTTTTTTCTGGATTTTTAATCTAATAAATGCAGCCTTGATGAGCAGAAGAAACATCTTTAAAAAACACTAAATATCTTACTGAGCCTATGTAAAACTGACATCTGAAAGACGTCTGCCAGATGTTTGTCCAGATCAAGAGTTCTTTAACAGACGTCTTGCAGATACACGTGTGTATTACTTGTGGACTATGTTGAAGTTACTATCAGCTCTCATTCTGACGGCACCCATTCACTGCAGAGGATTTAATTTTACATTCCTTTAAATCTGACGAAGAAACAAATTCATTTTCATCTCGGATGGCCTACATTTTCCACTTGTTTCCGGTTCCATTCTGCCCACTTAATTTAATGTTAGTCTACATTTTACTTATTATTATTAGCTTATCTAATAATATTTCTACATGTGCATGGAATAAAGCACCATCCTAATTTCTGAGTTAACAAGAGGTTTGTATGCAGACTTTATTTTTAAGAGATGCTGGTCCTGGTAAAGGCGTGCAAAGAGCAAACCCTTGTGGTTAAATGTGAGTAGTACAAAACAAAAAAAAACTTTAAATGTAATGACATTAAACTACAGCTGGATGTCAGTACGAAACCAGATATGAAAGAAATGGCTCGTTTTATACGGGAGAGCGCAACGTAAATCTTCGAAGATGTATGAAGAAGAATGATCTAAGAAACGCCTTACCTTTATTACGATATTTTGCATATTTTCTAAATTTACCAGCAAAACCTTGAAAACGCTTATATTTGAGTGGCTTTGTCTTGATTCCAGCTCTGCTGACTCATTTATCAGCGACAATCATGCTGAGGAGCATCCTGGGAAACAGCCGAAGAAATAACTCGTGCATTTATCGTTTTGTTCAAATTCAGCTCAGAAGATTTTTACGATCACGAGAAGTCTAAATTTAATGTGTATTTGTTTGCATTTAGAGGTAAATCTGAAGACTGTATTCATGCATAAGCATAAAAAAAAATTGTTTGGTGTGCAGCTTTTTCCAGTAAAGCTAAATCTTTGCCCAAACTGTAAAAAACTCAATTTTTACGCAGGGTCGGTTTACACTTTCGTGTTCAAGTTTAATAGTGACCCAGTTTTCCTTTTTCTGTGGCTTTGTCTGATAACACTGTTTTTATTTTTGTTGCGCACAAGTGTCGACAGGGCGTTGTAACTGTGAAGGGTGTTGCTTCTTACCTCAGGATGTGGTATTTCAGAAGGCCCCCTCCTTTATCTTAGACCACATTTTTAAAGTAGTATAAAACAAAACAAAAATTAGGAAAAGAAACCTGGTAATTCCACTCTAGTTTATTTTAGGCCATTCTGGATGACAATTGATGCATAGACAAAAAGGGACCAAATCAGACCGTTTTCACCCTTGATCGACCACAAGTAAATGCAAAAAAAAAGAAACCCTGAATGGTTTCTACCTTAATATAAGGTTTGCGGGTGAAATTAGTACTTTGCACATGCAATATATTTATGATCTCCAAGTGTTTATTTGTCTGTGCTGGGAAAAGGCGTTTTTCTGTAAATCTTAAATCTTGTGTTTTGCATATGTTTTTGTGAGGAGGCAGTTTGGGTGTTGGGTTAGGTGATGGAAAGTGTGCACTGACTTTCAAGAAGAAACACTGTGTGTGTGTGTGTGTGTGTGTGTGTGTGTTTCTACCCAGCTGGATGAGGTGAACTGAAAACAGTAAGGGAGGAGGCCACTTTACTAGGTCATTAGGTCTTCCTGTTTTCTGACTGGCTTCTCAGAAATATCAGTTATAGCAACTTCAAAGCTGTTGTAAGACCTGTCATGTAGCATCAGTTGTATTTAAAGGGTCTTGCAAAATGTTTTCACTACTGCGACACGTGCTGGCTAGAAACAAGCACAATGACTTCATGTAGTAGTATTAAATCTTTATTGTCCATTTATTGCTGTGTAAAATATATTAGTTGCACAAATCAAACTGTAATTGTTTCATAAATGTAAGCTTCTTTTATTTATATGCATTTGTATATATAGTTATATAGTTTGTATTTCATTATTTAATTTGTATTTTTTAAATGTATTTATTTCTTTATTTGCATTATTGTAATTCACTGCACATTTTTTGCGAACAGCGTTCACACAGATCTTTTTCAATTTGTGCTATGTTCGTTACCAAATCTTAATACATGCAACGCAACATGACTTTTCTCATGGCAATCCATGATTTGTACACTTTCTGGGAAGATGTCACAATGTGCATTTTAGAAAGTGTAGAAACTAAGAATTTTTGCTCTCTCCATTGGGTGTGTCTGCGTCGAATATCTGCAAGAAGGTTTCCTTCCTTGTTAGTGCAGGGTATATAATCGTTCAGAGACCCAGAGCTCGAGCTTTCTGCATCAGAGCATGGCTCAATACCAGTTACATCAGCATCACTAATAAGAGGTGAGTTAAGATGCACCAGCAAATTGTCATTGGTTTTTATCTAAAAAAAAAAAAAAAAGTATGATTTAAAAAAAAATTTATATACATTATTTTCATTATAAACCATTTAGTAGTAATTTGAAAAATATAAATATTGGACATTTTCATAATTTAGCTTAAATTTTACTTCTAAAATTTACCAACAAGTTTGTATTTAAATATGAAATTAAATTATAATTTGTTTATTTATTTATTCGTTAATTGATTGATTTATCACATTTTCTACATTTTGCATGGTCACGTGTTGGCTCTTTAAACCCTACAAACCACAAGTACAGTAGTGAAACTAGAGATATTTAAATGTACTTTACACGTGCAAAGATTAAATTAGGTCAAACCCATAATGCGTTAACTTCTTAAACATTGTCTTTAAAACAAAGCAAACTAATGTATATGTACAGGATATTGAAATAGTTCTTAACTATTTTTGTCATTATTCTGAGTTTTGTGGGCGGTGGTGTAATCTAGTGGTTAAAAATAAGGCAACTGAAACGGGCACCCCAAATAGTACCTACTGAGATGACACCGTTGTGCACTTGAGCAAGACAGTTTGTGCCAGCGGGACGGTCCCTGTAAAGTGAAATCAAGTTTAAAGCAAGATGGATATTTTCCCCCCCATGATAGCTTAGTCAAAACGAACGTTAACTGCCATCACCTTTAGGATGATGACTAGACCAAAAATCATAAAAAAAGGTTCCTTATTGATTTATTGGCATTGATTGTTCCATAAAGAACCTTCAACATTCATGGAATCTTTCCATTGTCTTTAAAGGTTCTTAAGATTGTTTTAAATGTTGTACAAACTTAAGAGAACCATTCACTAAAAGCTTCTTTGGGAAACCAAAATCGTTCTTCTATGGCAGTGGTCTCAAACGCAACTCCTGGAGGTCCACAGCTCTGCACAGTTTAGCTAAGATGCATGATCTGGCTGATCAAGGTCTTCAGGATCACTAGAAACCTCCAGTCAGTTGGAATTGGTTGGAGCTAAACTTTGCAAAGCTGTTGCCCTTCAGGAATTGAGTGTAAGACATTGTTGTGAAAACTCCTTTTTGGAATCTTTATTTTTAAGAATGCACAGCAATCTTTAATCAGTTCAGACCCCAACGATAATGATTGTTTTCTCATTAGGTCACTCCAAAAGAGGGCGTGAATATTCCGGAGAAGCCGGAGTCTGATTGCCTGGAGTCCGATTGCATCAAAGACCGAATCGACCCCAGTGAGATTCAACTCCACCTTCCAGCTCCTCACACCATGGAGGTCCTGCGTCCTTTCAGCTCCGCCTCTTCCTGTCCCGACATCTACAACAGTACCAGCACCAGTCTCATCCTGGAGCATTACAACTTCACCGGGCGCCTCCAACACCGCAAGCCCTCCAAAAAGGGCGTGAGCGCCATCACCGTCCTGTTCCTGGGCATCAGCATCTTCATCATCCTGGAGAACCTCATGGTGCTGCTGGCCGTGCTGTTCGGCGTGCGTCTGCGCTGTCGCTGGATATTCATCTGCATCGCCAACATTGCTCTGAGTGACTTGCTGACAGGAACTGCCTACGTGGTCAACATCTGTATGTCCGGCGACCGCACCTTCAGGCTGAGCCCGGTTCTGTGGTTATTCCGTGAAGGACTTCTGTTCGTAGCCTTGGCAGCGTCCATTTTCAGTCTGCTCTTGATTGCAGTGGAGCGCTACGCTACTATGATGAAGCCCGTCAACCATAAAACCGCCAAAAAGACTTACAGAATCTACATTATGGTGCTGCTCTGCTGGATAACAGCGCTCATAATTGGATTCCTTCCGCTGATGGGCTGGAACTGCGTTTGCGATCTAAGGAGCTGTTCTACGCTGCTCCCGCTATACTCCAAGAGCTACATCTTGTTCGCCCTGGTCATCTTCTTTATAATCCTGCTCACAATCGGCGCCCTCTATTTTGCCATCTACTGCCACGTCCGGAGTAGCACCGACAGCATATCCGGACGCAACCGTACACAGCGTTCGCTGCGCCTCCTGAAAGCCGTCATCTCCATCGTTGGAGTCTTCATGGTGTGCTGGGGTCCTTTATTCATCCTCCTGTTGGTGGACTTCTTCTGCTACTCTCGTGACTGCAGCACGCTCTTCAATCCCGAATGGGTCATCGCCATGGCCGTGCTCAACTCGGCCATGAACCCTCTCATCTACTCGTTTGGCAGCTTGGAGTTGCGCAAAGCCATCGCGAAGCTCCTGTGCTGCTGCTGTCTGAAGGCGGGACTGTGCGACCCCAAGACCTTCATGTCCAAGGAGACTTCCAGCACCTCCGGGAGTCGACATAGCAGTTTGCGCAACAGCTTCAGCAAGGTACGAAGCCTTAGCACCAGCCCTCAGCCAGAACCCAAAAACGTCAGGAAAACACGCCTCAGCTCCACCACTTCTTGTTTATCAGCATCGAGCTGTTAAGCCGCAGTGGGCAGGTGAGTTTCACCTTCGCCACAGGAACTGCACCTCCTTAAAACGCATCATCTTTGTGGCTTCAGTTGCTTTTCACTCGTTGTAGATCAGATGTCAGCAGATCTGCATTTCAATGCTGATGGACAAATGCAGATAGGACTGCAAAAGGGAGCAGCTGTGCAACAAAAACATAAAAACCATTACAAAAACATGTAACTTGAATGCATTTCTGTACAATGTTTGAGACGAATGCAAACAAAAGCAATCAGAACTGTAAAATACTCAAATGCAAACTGCCTTCTACGAGAATGTACAAATGTTATAATTTAAAAGTTTAAAGGTATATTTTCATATTCAACTTATAGGACATTTTTTATATGTTAAACATGCACTTTTAAAATGTTTTCAGGGAAATACTTTATGTTGTCAAATGTTTGTTAAGGAAATAAAGAAAGCATTGACTATTATTAATAATGTGAGGTTTCTTGAGGATTCTCAGTCAATAACATTTAGTTTGAACACAAGAGGGAGACATCATACAGACTTCTTTAACACAACATGCTTTAGTACTTTAAAGAGCATTAGGTGTTTTCATTTCAAACTCATTAAAACGTAATGAATAATACAGTATTTGCACACTATACGCAAAACGATATTCTCTTGTTGAAAGATTTCAGGTTATGCTTCATATGACACAAGTAATACTTTCAAAACCCACATTTTGAAATCCACTCACTAAAGTGTGCATGGGAAACCACAGTTCTCCAAAAATAACATGACAAGCCATCTCAAAACCACCTGGATGATCCAGACAGCTATTGAAAGAATGCATTATGAACGGAAGAAATGAATAGGGATGTACTTGTCCGCATACCAGAAAGGTTGCCTGAGAATTTGCATACTCGCTGTAGTATTTACTGTGGAAAATATACACAAAGACTGACTCAACATGCCTTTTATTAGCACACACCTTACGTTCGTTTGTGACCCTAACTGATGAAAGCAATAAAATGTAGTCATGTAGTCATGCTCACAACTAGGATAATAACTGTAATTATAATGTATTTAATAAGCATTCTATTTTTATAATAAAACAATTATTACCCTAACCTTTACCAAATATCCATCATAAGTAGCACATTTCAGATGATCAAATAGTTGTATCTCGGCCAAATATTTTCCTACCATAACAAACCCAACTTTAATTGAAAGCTTTCGAACTATGTATAAATCTCAATTTTAAAAATAAATAAAAAAACAGATGTAATGGTCCAGGGACACAATTGATAGCGATAGGCACTGTATTCAAGGTACACAGCTCCAGCGGACAAATAAAATGTAGCCCTAATAAAATATTGAGGCGACCAGAATCCACCCAACATTAAAGAGCGCCAATATTTAAATCTGCCCGCGCAAGTTTATTGTCGGTTGGTGCGGACGTTAATCATTCCTGATGTGAACTTGCCTTAAGAGAGAGAGCTGCCACGCACCGCAAACGCGTTCCTGAGATGATTACGGCTTAGTTTACGACAGCGTGATGTCATGAAGGAAACATGGATTTATGTTCTTCTCTTTACAGAGGGCAGGAAGGGTTAACTACGGTTGCGTGCAGACAGAAGGTCCCGCCCTGCGCGTGATTACAGCGCGTCGCCTCCAGGTGTTCTCCAGACAGACAATGAAGTAGTTCTCGGAGGGCCCTCAGATGAAGGTAGTTTCTGCACATTTGTATCTGGTTAACTTGATAGCAATTTAAATCATCACAGAGTCCATGCAAATGAATTCAACATTTCAGTTAATCGACAATTCAGAGGAGAAATGAAGACAACCACAACGTTCTCATTGTCTAGTGTCTTATTTAATTAAGAGAGACATTTTGTTTTGGCATCTTTGGGAAAAAAAAACATCTCCATAAATCAGATACAAAGAACAGATCAGATAACTTATTAGGGTGATTTGCATATAATTTCCCTGTGTGATATAAATTTGGCTGTAGGCACCATAAACAGGATTCGTCCCTTTACGACGAGAGTCTGCTGAACAAGAAATTAAGCATGTGTTTATCGTTATTCAGTTGCTACATGATTTAACTTGAGAAATGCTTGCGAGATCCTTGAGGATAAAGTTAACCCAGTCGTTGCCTGAGAAAACTAGCCTGCTTGCTGATTGGAGGAGAGGAAAACATTCTGCCTGCTTATTGGAGGAGACAGTTAATCTGTCGCAAATGGACCTCACAGGCATTCATGTGGTGTCAACATGTCTTTAAATTTATTTTAATAAATGTGTCACAAATTCTTACTTTCAGAACACATGCTAAATCCTTTTCTTCACGCGCTGGATCATGATCCAGAAGGATCTACGGACACCCAGTACCGCGGGTTTCTTCACGCGGCTTTGCTCCTTTATTGCACAGCTGGTCCTGTTCAAGTTAAACCAATTATAAAGCGCCCAGCTCTGATCTGGACCACAAACACACTGACTACATGGTGGCGCAGGGAACAAAACAATATCAAACATCTTAAGGAGGCCACGTCACGAAATCTGGTCAGTCTCTGAGCACATGATAAAAGGACTCGACGTCGCTGTGAAACTAAAATAAGAGGCTTTCCGCTTTCATCCCCGCAGCTCCTTCCCACTGATGCATTTATGACCTATAATTGTTTCTGAGCAGCACACATCTTTCCAAGTAGCTGTCAATTCTGCAGAACGAGGAAAATGGTTCAAGTAAGGTTGAGAGACCTGATAAAACACATCAGTGATCAAGACACTGTCAAATTATGCTGCTTTTTTGATTCACGTTTTAACACCCTAGCAACTACATAGCAACATGCTTAGAACATCCTAGCAACTACATGACAACAATCTAAAACGCATGTAACCAAACAGCAACAGGCTAAAAACGATTCTGAGCACCTTAGCATCAACGTAGCGATGTCCAGCAACTTCATAGCATTGCGTTACAAGTACTCAAAACACCCTAGCAACTGCATAGCAACATGTCAAAACATTAAAAACACCTTTACTACTCCATAGCAACATGGTAAAAAATTCTAAACACCCGAGCAACCGCATAAAACATGCAGTACTCAACATTATTCAGAACGTCATCGCAGCCACATAGTAAAAACTTTTCATAATAGTACAGTAGGTGCATAGCAACGTGTAGATCAAAAACCTTAGCAATGACATGCTAATGCCATTAACATTTTACCAAAATACATTCAAATGTATTTTACAGTTGAACCTTGAGGAATTTTGTTATATAGTAGACAAAGAGAACTACAAAAATGCTATTTTATATTTATATATGTATATCGAAATGATATCCAATCAATAAACTGAAATTTATCCAGTTGTAATCTTTCCTCTAATGGTTCTATTAAGATGCATAAAAAGGAAAAGCCAAAGTTAGCCTGCAGAAAGTTAACAGTCCGAGGTAGATTTATGATCTACCTGAAGTCTTCCATTTTTTATACGCATAAATGAATATGACAGCGCCACCTAAAATAAGTCTCCAGCCGTAATTCATTTAAACTATCTTTAACACCCAGAGACACTGCAGGCGTTTCTCAAGCACGCTGAACATGATGTAAAACCAGCTGAACGTAGAGATCTCAATATTGTGCGTTCCCATGGCCATGCGCGTGCTGAGAACAACATGCAGTGCTAAAAATATGGATATGGCTTTCATAAGTAGGCAAAAATTGGTTAACCATTCATATTGTATTAAGGTCGGATTGCTTGAAAATGTTTTATATTCAGTGATGACAGATGGATTATGTAACCATAAAGATAAGCACACGTCAAGCTGATTGGATGAGAGTAGAGCACACTGTGTGCTGATTGGTGGATTACAAGACATGCTGAGTTCTGATTGGAGGAGAGTGCAGAAGTAGAGCTAGGGCTTCACTCCTGTTCCTGCTGAACTGAGCCAGCATTTAATCAACAAACTGATACCAGTTTAGCAGGCACAAGTGGGCACAGCCCTCCATCGATTTGTCAACACCACACCATCGCGATTATTCAAATGATCTGAGAGGATTTGTCTGGACAAATAAAAAATTAGTCACGACACCACGCCTTGTTTGGAGAGACTCCAGGGAAGCCACAATTCAAGCAATCTGACCCAATTTGCAGTTAATTGGAAGTTAAAAGTGCAGTTACTGCAGCTGGCTAGAGCAATCCATCCTGTTCTCAAACATGTCTTATGTTTAGGTGCAGTTGTTCAGCCACTTTTCAATGGTAAAATTCAGTTACTTTAGTAGAAATCCATGTGCCCAAGCAGACTTCACATCAGGTTTCAAGTTGGTCAGGTGAATTTGCCAAAGCTGTTACAATAGACGATGAAAATTTAACTGTGCTGAAAGCTTTCCTTCTTACAATCTTTCACCATTTAGATAGAAATTAAGTATAAAACGCACTTGTATTTAATTACAAGATTACGTGAGAATGTATGCCAACTGAAGAGCATGTGTCCAAACTTGTTATGCTCAAATACCAGTAAAAAACAATTGACGATTAAAAAAACTTGTTAAAAGTTATTTAAAGATAAATAGGTGCAAAGTGTAGTATCCTATTATTATTATATGCAAATGAGTAACATTTTTAACTGCTTTGTGGTAAATACATCACTGCCAATAATTATATTAATTAGTTTTTTTGGTTCACGTTGTGGTTAAAATGAAGATGAACTACGATTGTACATTTTTAATAATGTGCGATTTGTTTGTGCATTTTATAATTTAATATTATTTTTATTATAGATGGCATACTTAACATTTTTTACAACTAGGACCAAATTCATAAAACATAACAATCAAATGCGCACTTAACAAACTAAACCAATGCGTTCCTGAGTGGGGTAGGGTTTCTCCGCTTGGTAGAACTTGCATTCCACGTTCCAATTGTGTGGTTTATTGCAGATCTGTAATGACTTTTTGTCACGTCCAGGCCTTTATAGACTTAAAATCACACTGACATAGGCCTAAATTATTTTTAATGCTGCAAAATAACCGCCAGGCTACATTTGGGAAATCTCTAAAAACAGAGCATGACAGAAAATGTTCAACTCAGTCTGTCAAAGTGATGGATAACGATGGTACAGTAGATAATGATTCCTGGAACATCTACTCCTTGTGGCTTTCAAACGATTTGCGCGAACTTGCTAACACAAAAGAACTGGTCTAAATGGACTTGAACCTTGTGTGCTAGCACTTCCATTGCTTTTGACAAAGTGTTTCAAACCTGAGCTTTAAAATGCAACCCTGACACTTTTACATCATCCGTTTCGGCTAATGGTTCTCAGACTTAAAATCCCTCATTTGCGTACATGTCCTAACCGGTCTTACATTTACTGGCATCCCACCCATCATTACACCCAGTTCCTGCCCTGTCTCACTTTGATGCCAGAGAAAGTGGGTGGACATCACCTGACCACGACGGGATGGGCTGATTTCCCTGTGTGTTTACCGTCATTCAGTTCACTTCAGGCACTGAACTTAGCCACTGTGAACAGTATTCTTAAGGGATCAATGCTCACCAATTAGCTAAGCTCTGCGCCTTTAGCAAGCGATGACCTGCTGGATGAACTCTAGATGGAAAGGGTGCGACCGAACGGGGCCTATTAGCTCGGAACAAGATGGATTTGGAGTATTATACCTACTTAGTCATTGCAATTTTAACTCATATAATTCTTTAAGGCACAGTCCTCCCCAAAATTGAAACCATTAATTGCTCACCCTCACGTCATTCCAAAAGACAGTTGTTTATCTTTGGAACTAAAGTTACAAACCTCAGAGCACAAATTAACATTGTCGTGGTAATTGTGGTGGGAATTGTTGCATATGGTTATTTTTGATTATTCTTGTAGCAATCTTGGTAAAATAAGGTTGAACCACTGATGTCACATTGACTATTTTAATGATGTCCTTGCTGCATTTCTGGGCTTAGGAACATTTCAGTTGCATTGCTCTCTATGGAGGTTCAGAAAGCTCTCAGATTTCATCAATAATATTTTAATTGTTGTTCTAAAGATGAATGAAGGTTTTATGGGTTTTTGGATGAACTATCCCTTAGTGTGAATACTGTGTTTGATTTAAAAAAAGCATTAGCATTACATTCTATAAATTATAAAACATTGTATAAATATATATATACAGTATCACGACCATACTACTGAGTCACTAGGGAAGGCTTTGGGACTATTTGCTCTTGCAGAGCATTGTTTTATTCAGGAATTTTCAGTCATTTATAACAGAGCGTCTGATATCAGGCCTAAGCGCTGTGGGTGTCAAATGAGGTTTGCATCCTCATTTTTTTTAAACTTGCCAGATGCCCTTTTGCCTTCGCCGATATTCCAGTAAGCCATTATCTGTCATTCCTGAAGAAACATGATATTTCCAAAAGCGATGAGTCACTGTTTGTGTTATTGAGTCTAAAAAACATACCAAGCAGTTGCACTCACATGAACAAAATGCCAAAGAGGTTACAAAAACAAAAATGCAATCTTAATATGCTGTAGAATGCAATATGTTAAAAAAAAGAGTTTTACATTTTTGTAAAATATAAAACTCACCAATGCAATGCAAGTGATTGCCGTGTATTGGTAAGGTGTTTTTAGTACGTTGCTATGTGGTTGCTATGCTGATTGTTTATTGGTAAATGTGGAAAGAGCTCAATTTTGGTTCATCACGGTTCCTCCTGGGATGTTTTTGCACATTTCATCTCCCACTAGGCAAAAACAACCGATCAAGCAACCGAAGTTTAATTCTCACGGTTAGGGGTTTGCTTGAAAACATAACCCCAAGTGTGAGCATTAGTAATAGTCACGGTTGGCTTATGAAAGTAAAATCATTTCCTAGGTGGAGCAAGTACATTTTGAGGAATGACGAAACCAGCATGAAAGCGCATTAAGAAAGCAAACAGGGTCCGTGTTGACTTTAAGCTACATGCACACAAGCGTCCTAATTCAGACGAATCTTTACGCTTTGTACAGGATCTCCAAAATACAGGCGGTCAGGAGCTGGACACATACCAGCGGGAGGCGGTGTAGGTGTGGGGCACCTGAAGAACTGTGCAGGGGTGGAAATCCCTGGCAATGTGATTTTCATTTCTGTTTATCCACCAAATCACGGTGCCAGGAACCCTCCCCACCACAGCCGCCCTCCCACCCACCCACTTCACATCCAAGAGCTCTGCAGCTGCCGTCCAGCTGTGTCCTGGGGCGGCCCGTACCCTATGGGGAGAGAGGAAGAGATCGTCAACTTTTCCAAACCAGGTTGGCATTGTGGGTTTGACCGGTCTTAACCACTCTATTAGATATTTCCGAAACTATGAGGGACTTTACAGTAATTTAAATTTTAATTAAAGGCAAGCGACCCATAAAGATAGGTTACTTATAAGTGAAAATTCTATCGTAAATGACTCTTCAAACCTGTAAGACCTTCTTTCATCTTCTAAACCCGAATTAAGATACTTTTGATGAAATCCGAGAGCGTTCTGTCCCTGCAAAGACAGTAACGCAACTGAAATGTTCAAGGCCCAGAAACTTAGCAAGGACATCGGTAAAACAGTCCATGTGCCATCAGTGGTCCAGTCGTATTTTCACGAAGCTACGAGAATATTTTATATCTTAATTTGTGTTTCAAAGATGAACAAAACTCTTAAGGGTTTGGAATGAGATGAGGGTGAGTAATTTTTGGGTGAGCTATCAAGTTGTTTGTGAAATAGAGTTAAAGAGTGAAGTGAACGTAGTTATGAGGAACTAAATTGAAGATAATAGATAAAAAAAAAAGGAGAAGAAGAAAATTTAAAAATGAAAATGATTAAGTTATTTCAAGCATAATGTACACAGTCTATAGAATCTATAACATAATTCAAGTCTAGCTTGTTTTCCTATCTAGTTGTAACCTGCCGTTATATTATTAATTCTTTGGCTCTTTGACAAACTGCCTTTGATCCTCATTTGTTAGAGCTTTGAATAAAGGCATCTGCCATTAATAAGGTAGTATCTTGTCACACAAACACACTATAAGTATGTCATTTTTATTGAAAATGCAAAAAATCTATAGTAAAATGCTACAGTCAAACCTTATGAACAGCTCCTTTACCATACACAGTGAAACTCATAGTTTTGTTATCTCGCTAAAACATCTAAAAGTCTCTGAGAAAAAGATAAATTTACAGTACTTTTCACTTAAAATGATGTTTAACCCTTAAAACCTAGCATCACCAGATCATTTTTACTATATAAGTGTCTCCACAGCTTCGAAAAAAAAAATCAGTGCACAACTACTTTGATGGCACTTTTGTGTGATTTCAGTGTGTAATTTAACAGTGCAACAGAAATAAACAAAATGAGAGAGAGTGATTTTTGGTGAAAAACTCCATTGAAGTTGCTTCCCGATTCAGCATATTTGAACTTTAACTGGCCTTTTTTAAGGACAACTGACTCCACAAAAGGCCCGATCCTGAGGGTAATACAATGAAAACCACAGCGTACTTAAACCTGGAATGCAATAATCTGCTTCTCGATATAAATTGTCCTGTTTAGCTGATAGACATCGACTGAAGAGTCCAACATGATTAAACAGCAGATGTTATGTTGCGGACGCTACAGATACAGCTGCCCAGTCAAAGTTCATCTTTTCAAAGCTCCTTGAGGAAAAACATGGCTTGTGTTTTGAATGGCTCAAGACGTGAGCGCTGCAAGCAGCTACTGGACAAATTTTTTCCCAGAATCCTATTTTAAGGTTTCTGTAGCAATTTTTTTCCACTCTTATGGAGTGAAAGTTCCTCGAGAATATAAAACGAGGGAAAAGGGGGTGAGCATGCAGAAAAGAGTTTGCTACGGCCCTGTGCAAAAGTGGCCCGATGTCTCGAGTCTCCTTTCATGGAGCTGATTGGAACAGAATGATCCATTAGATTTGGACATTCCTAGACTGGAAGACGGACAGACGAATTTTAAAGCCATGACGACTGCTACTTTTCGTGCTGCAGAAAAATGCGGTGTGTTATTGTTGTCTCCACAGCATTCCTGGGCCACCCTCGTAGTGATGTCATAATGGAGCGATTGTGCTCCTTGTCTGATAGAGTTTTGCTGAGGGAGAAGAATATATTTTGGTAGATGTTTGTTGCTGAAAAATGAACATTTCACTGCTAACAATGTGAAAAAACAATGTGGCTGGATTCGTAAAGGGTTTTATTTGCATTCGAAAGGAGTTGAACATAAAAGAAGTTATTTTGAAGAATGTTGTTACCCAAACCACTGACTTCCATATTATTTCTTTTCCATATTATAGACATCTATGGCTACCGTCAACTGTTTGGTTATCCAACATTCTACAAAATATCCTCTTTTGTGTTCATTTTGGGGTGGAACTGTCCCTTTAGATATGTATTCACCATTTAAAAGTTTGTGGGTCAGTAATAAAAACAACATTAAGTTAATTCTGTATTCTTGCTTAAATAAATTCAGTCTTGGTGAGAGTAAAACTAAACATTTTGAAATGTAGTATATAACTTCCATGACTTTTCAAGGCCTGAAAATCCCATTTTCCCACATGTCTATACTGTGTTTTAAACAAATGCAATAGTGTCAGTGTACACTGGGTTTACGGTGAAGGAAGGTCTGCAACTGTCCTGCTTTCTCCAGGATATTGCTAAAGCGGTTGAGGGTATGTGTCAGTGCACTGTGAATAGGACACTGTGGTGACAAATATTTCCAGCCGTGGAAAATGTATGTTAACACCTAGCCCCCTTTCCTACCGTATAATCAGGGAATGAATATTCGATATTAAAGCAGCTTGAATCCTATGAATGAGGAAAAGTGGAAAACAGAAGCTGAGAAATCTGCTTCTTCTGAGATCTGCTTTTGAAATACGAGAATTTGCTGTAGATTATAGTTTTTCGTTGCCAAACACATTTTGAAAGGTCAAGTTCAGAGAGTAACACGTTTTATTGTGAAACGCATCATACTGAGATTACAGCTTTACTGAGCACTAAAACAGAGACGATAAATGATGTAATGCCATTTTAAATCTAAGTATAGATTATAATATGATTAAATATAGATGATAAAATTACTTTTGCATTGATCGGTCAAGTACATTCTGCATGAGAAGGCACAGAAGGAATTCACATTAGATTTTGTGGAATTTCAGTTTTCTTCTTTACTAAGGGAATAGTTCATCCAAAGCGATTATGTTCAATTTATTTATTTAATTTTTTTTTAGATGGTCAATCTTGTTACAGTAAACAGCCATTGGATAGGCAAGAGCTGCATGAAGACTCTTTAAAAAAGTGTTTTCCGCACAAACATAACAACATACAGGTTCAGAATTACTTGAGAGTGAGTAAATAATGAATTTTCTTGAATTTTGGGGTGGACTGTCCCTTTAAGACGATACTTCAAAGAATGACTGCGCCAAACAGCTCATGGCTGGACTTGTTCTGGTCCGGCGAGCAGCCATGCAGGAAAAGGTCAGACAAAATCTCTGAGACTGATTGGATAATGGCCGCATGGCCTTATGTTTGGGAGCCGTTAAGACCAAATGATCTGCGGTAGAAAATGTCAGATTCAAAAACATGTTGTGCACTCTTAAAAATAAAGGTCCAAAGGAGGTTTTGGAGAACCGTTTTGGTTTCCCCAAAGAACCTTTTAGTGAACAGTTCTCAAAAGGAACTTTTAAGAACATCCACAATAAAGAACCTTCTCTGGAATGAAAAGATTCCGTAGAATTTCTAAATGGAACCACAGAACCTTTATTCGAAAAGTGTAGGGCTGCGCTAAAATGTTTCCAGTGCCTGCTGGGTTGGATGTATATCACAAACAGCTCTCAAGAGGAAAAAAAGAAGGAACATATGGTATAAAAAGCCTCAGACCACGTTTCCACTTTAATCTGAAAGTACACTGAAAGTTATGACATTAAATGAAGAGGACCTATTTTTTAGGTCACAAGTAAATGAGTGACGTTGACCATGTGATTTTGTACAGATGGTCGATCAAGTTCAAGATGGTCTTTGGATCAAAGGAGATGCCGTTTTTGTTAAACTTTTTATGTGAACAATATGATTTGTAATGAAAAGTTGATTAAATTAGAAACAAAAAGGTCTCTGCCACACTATCTTCACACTAATGTGAAATGTTTTTGCACGTAATATTGTATTGCATCTATAAATCACATATGAAAGCATTTCACCAAATCCGCTAACCAGCCTGCTAATATTGAGAGGATATAGAATCAACGATTGTAGAATAAATACCATTTGACTCGAACTTCCTTTGAAAATACAGCCGCAATGCATATTTAAACATCAAGACATGTTGACTTGGGCAAATTGTGACCATGCAAAGAGGAAAAATCCATCCTTTCCAAACACACAAAGAGTCTCAAATGGCTAGCATTTATATTCGGTGACGTAGTTTTCATTGCAAGCTAAGCAATGCATTACCTTCTCAAGTAAGTACATTGACCTGTAAGCAGTGACTTATTTTTCTGTTACATTTCATTGCGCAGCATGGCCATTCTGCCCTTTCAATGAGACTTTGAGTAATAAGTGCGCAATATCTTTCGATAGAGGAGACATAAAACAAATTAATCTAGCACGGAAGTTAAAATGACAGGATTTAGTGGAGACCCGCTGTCTCACAAGGTGTCCGGAGCACTAAAAACGTCAAACCCGAAGCCAATGCATTATGGGCCCCTATCTCCACGTGTGTGAGCTTGTACTTCATCAACCGCAGACAAACTTTCCAGAGGGTCTGTTTATGCCATGCTTGTAAAGTAAAAATGCAGCAGTCTGGCCTATCAAAGACATTTTATGCCTTGGTTTGCATTTGTCTGGCCGCCTGATTCAATCCTTCCAACCACATCCCATTCATGAAGGAAAGATGCATAAAATTTCCTTCTACAGCTTCCAGACTTTCCAAACGGGTTGTAATTCACTCTCGCACACATCTAAATATTTAACAGGGTCCCCGCGCTCGCACCTTGCTCAATACAGTTCAATACAGAAACTATGCAATCCCAATGCAAAGTGCATGCACTTGTGTTCACCCTGACAAAGTCTGACAAAGCAAAACAACTTATTGATTTGGAATGTTTCAGTTTCATTTCAACTTAAATCGAATTTAAAACGGAGATCAATGTGAAAATCAATTAAAAAATAAAAAAGTACACCCAAAGATAGATAGATATCTATAGACAGACAATAAATTAACCACAAAATGCAACTTCATTACAAAAACATTAACTAAAAAGTATTTTAGCATGCATTTTAGAGCCACTTACCGTTTTAAATAAAGCATTGTGACCGTGAGGTTCACATGAAGATGTTGGAAGTGCAGTGAACCTCGCTAGATCATGTCATTTCACATCGAACTTCGAACCGAATTTACCAATCTCTTAGTATTCATGATCCATGTATTAGCCTTTTGACGAATACCAAGCGACGTCAGAAAGACTTAATTAATATTTAAAGCGCGAGCTGTTCCTATAGGAAAGTCATCGGTAGACGTCAGAATACATTAACTACAGTTTACAAAAGACTCGCTTGCCATTGGAAGCCTATTATTACGTCACCGCGATCTACTTAATATTCATGAGATTAACGGTTGCCGTAGGACCGGCGATTCGAGTGCTGCCGAGCTGAGGTAAGGAACTGTCCAATTAACAGCTAAAACTCTCTCTAAAACCTGATGAATTAGTTCCCAGACCGCGCCAAAGCTGTCAATCCATCATCCGAAAGAAAAAAGAGAAGCAATAATCGCGAGAGAGACAAAGACATGTCTAATTATTGTCCCATAGGATCCTCACAGTCCATTTATGAATCACCTCAGCGCGTTTTTCTCCAGCTCCGGAGATTTCTTCACCATGGCAATAACATTAGCCTTTAGCCAGAGGAGAAAAGCTTTTAGTGCTTTAATGCTCTCTCTCTTTCTCTCTCTCTCACCTCCCTGTCCCCTCTTTTTGGCCTCCTGTTTTATTCCTTAAAGGAAAAGTTCACCCAAAAAGAAAATTCTGAGGTAATTTTTCACCTTAATGTCGTTCCATTCATTAATGTTGTTAATTTTTAACACGGAACAGTAAATATTTAAAGAATCTTAACATCATAAGGGAAATACATGATTTTATTAGTTTTTAAAAACATGACAATAAGAACAACGGATGGAGAAACAACAAAATGCAGGTGAGTAAATAAAAGACAAAACTTGTATTTCATTTTAGACTGAATTGTCCCATAAAAGAGCACTGTTTGTTCAGTCAGCTGAATGTGAGCAAACATTTTTAGCTTCTGCAGTAATCATTTTGGTTTTATTCACACTGCATTTTAATGCTTATATGTTTTTTCAGAGGGACACACTAAAACATGTCATGCTCCAGATCAAAATGTTCAATGCTGAACATTACTGATGAAGAAGAGTCGTCATTATTTCCTTTTTAACTATACTGGAAGTTGATTTAAAGAACACTGAATCTAATGAGTTTAATAAGGAAGTGACTGAATATTTAAACAGTTCAATCAGTTCTTTTTCCATAACGCTGCCGTGAAACCTCAGCTATGTTGGAAAGATGGTATGGAGTGATGTACATGTTTTAGATCCCAACGTTTTTATTTTTTCAGATTGTGAAATGCAATCTGATTCTCGCAGTGACATGAAGTGGCAGAACTTTGCTGCCCTTGGTTTGTTTGCTTTGCCGGCCTGTGCGCCAGCGTAGTGAAGAAGAAGTGTGGCTTGTTTTGGTCCGAGTGGGCAGTGGTTGTTCGGATGCCATGCCAGCCCGTTGCACTGCTCGGAAGAAACGCCCACACACGCATACACACACACACACACGCACAAAGACACAGTGCCGTGTACATCGGAGGCCTTGGTGGTATGTGGCAGATACCCAGAGCTGCAGCCCACTCCAGTGTGCCAAAAAGAGTCCCTCTGTTCACGAGGTGGACCGTCACAACAGACTAAACAAGGAAAAAGGTCTTTCTCTTGTGTAACCTGAAAAGAATTGAAGAATTAAAGACTTTGAAATCATGAAATAACAAGAATTCTCTCATACAAGTGGCTTGCCCCGATGATCAACTAGCTGGAACGTACAATTAGCTTCATTGTACATCACTTAACTTCTATAGAACTACACAGCTCTGTGAGGCTCCACCATGTGGTCAAGTTGGAGAATTGTTGCCAAGCAAAATAAACTGATTCCCAGAAATATGTGTCTACAAAACCACAACAGTCTAAACTGCACTTTTTGGATGTAGAGTTGGGCTGAATACATGAGTTTTTTGGGGGTCAATAATAGTATAATCTTTCAAGCATTTCATCATTTTAGCAACAAACACTGACCACTTTCGCTATTAAGAAATAATGGTTCTTTATTGCCATTGGTAATTTTCTGAAAAAGCTTTGAGGTCATACTTTCATAGTGGACAAAATGTTCAGATAATTAAAATGTTCATGATGGTTATTTTAAGAAAGGTCCTTTGGGGAACCAAAATTGTTCTTCTACGGCATTGCTGCAAAAATCCTTGTTTGGGACATATTTGTTTCAACATTTCAGCAAATGTGGGTTTTGGCATCGCTGCGGAAAACCCCCCATTTCGCCCATGCTTGTTTCATCAAACTTGCAGTGCTCTGTTACTATCCTTCTTCCGACTATTTGCTTATCTTTTAATTATATATTGTGATTTATGTACATGCGGTGATTCATCAGGCTGACTCAGAATGATCACATCTGTGGCAACGTGCATCCTCTCGAGCAGATGAGCATAAAGTCCTAAAAGACTGCCTGCACTGGAGACTCCAGACCACAGATGGGCTTCCACATCTGGCAACCACCCCTGTGCTCACATCAAAGTCCAATCCTGGACTGTGAGGACAGGTGGCGTGGAAATCCCATTCAAAGAGGCCTGTGGACATCCAGATTTCAGTGGCATATGCAACACCCTTCGGTGGGATGGTGCAATGGTGTATTGCATTGCTTCTTGACATGTGCCTTACCGCAGCTGATCTGAGATCATGGTTTTGCCTGTTCTACTGAGTGGCGTCTACCTCAAGCCCCCTCCGGCTTTAGGAATGGGCTTGACGTGGCCAATTCATCATCTCTCCCTCACCGCTCCATCATTCGCACAGGCAATCCATCAATAACAGACGCCGAGACAGGGTAGCGGAGAAGAGAGCAGCTCTGGATGAAGCGCTAATGCTGTCTGCAGCCATTACTCAAGGGTGACTCTTGACATTACCACTTCAAGTGTAGTGGTGCAGTTTTAATGGGGATGTAGATTATGTCTCAATTACAGCTCTGTCCTCTAAACAACATATTGGATTCGCAGAAATAGTGTATATTTAGGAAAGCACTTTTCTGCTGACCTTTGAACCAGACATTCATTTAGACTTGCTTTATGTATTAATAAGAGCTCTGTTTGTACTACGGGTGGCCGTCAGGCTCTTTTTCATCACTTGTGGCTACGAAGTTTCTTCATTTCCTGCACAGAGCTTTCCAGATCTGTGTCTGGATTACTGACAGCATATCAAGGATATACACACACTTCCTGTTATCTCCAAATCCTCAGGTAGTCCAGAACTCATGGCCACTAATTAGGATCTGATGGTGTGATTTAAATAAGGTATTCTTTGTTGCCCTTGAGCTGAAAAGGATCAAGATCCTCCCCATCTTGGATATTTGGTTAGAATTCTGATGCCAAAGAATCTTTTATCTCAAGCTGTACAAATCACGGTTAATATGAGCGAACAAATAGTTTAACTTACCCTGAAGACAAAAGCAGACCTTGATGATCCCATCTTGCCACGATTCATCACTGAATCACAAAGAAATGCAAAAAGTGTTAAGCAAAATATATTCCAGTCCTGCTTTTTCTGTGATGAAAAGAAAATCCTTGGACTCTTAAGATCTGTGCTTTTCAATCATAATGGACTCGCACACCAAGATAAACAAGTCTAAACACGATTAATTCAAAAAGTTGTCCTAAACAAGATGTATTATATTTTAAATACATTTTTTACCTTCTTGTGAATTTACTTGCAACAAACAAACAGTGGCCATTCATTCAGTAATTGTTGGGCAACACATATTCAATGCACGAACGTGAGCTTTAAAGATTTAAACGATTAAAACTAGAGCTCTCAACAAAACATGAGTGTGTCTCAATCAAGTGCCAGCAGTGTTGTTTTAGTAGAATTTTGTGACATTTTGCAGAAGTAGATTATCTTATCATTGTTTTCTTCTGAAAAGTGATGTGAAACAAAAGTCTTACTCATTGTTTATGAAATTGCGCTGCATTTAGTGCTACGCAAGACAAAAAACGTGTTGCACAGCAGCCGATTTAAATCAGAACACTTTTGATGCATCATAATACATCCGTGTCATACACATAAAGTTCGTACAGCCAATTTTTGCCATAGTGCGTCTTCTGTTTGTTGCTCTAAAGGTCATACACTGATTTAATGTCAGGCCTGAAGCGATTTTATATTAAAAGGCAGACCATAGACAGCATGTCCTGCTCTTTGCTCTTTTAGAGTAAATAGCTTCTTTCAGAGCCATAGTGGGAGTTTAATTGCAGCATATTGAAGATGTTAATATTACAGTAACTGCCAGCCCACACACATACCTCTGACTTGCTGCAATCTGTTTTGATGCTTAACCAGTGCTTTCCCATCTAAGAAAAAAGTTCTTCTAAGAATAATATGTACTTCCTGAACATTCCTGCTGTTTTATATATGCTATACAAATATTTTATTGCATTTTAATATTATGGAAATGTTACTTTAAAATGTTCTCTGAACACTGAAACAATCGCGAGTCCAATGCTCCATGAGTAATGTATAAATAACGTGCTAATGTGCTGAAAATATTTTATATTAAAATGGCTGAAAATATAATCAACCTCAGGCCATCCAAGATGTAGATGAGTTTGTTTCTTCATCAGCTCTAGAGAAATGTAGTATTCCATCGCTTGACCACCAATGGATCCTCTGCTGTGAATGGGTGCCGAATGACTCGCTACTGGAGTGGTTGTGGATTATTGTGATGTTTTTATGAGCGGTTTGGACTCTCATTCTGACGGCACCCATGGGATCCACTGGTGTGCAAGTGAGGTAATGCTACAATTCTCCAGATATGATGAAGAAACAAACTCATCTACATCTCGGGATCCCCCGAGGGCGAGTATATTTTTAGCAAATTTTCATTGTTGGGTTATCTATTCCTTTAAAGGCCTGATAATTGACCGATTGATCTGTTACGGTTACTGGAAGAGCATTTGTTCATAGCTTGCCAGAATGCACTGAAAACATTCCCTCTTGGTCGGATAATTACATTAACGATAACTTGATGGCACATTTGTGACGCACAAGAGATGCAATTTTAACGGCCATGTTTCCAAAGAGCTTTGGTCAGCCACGACATTGCAGCATCACAATAACAACAAAAAGACATCACGTTCAGCCTGAAGCAGGGTCATGGACTATTTAACCACATTCATGCAGATAGGCTAATACAATATTTTTTAATGCACAACTGACTGTTATTTCTGGCCATTTATCTCTAAACCAAACTATAATGGTACACAAGATAATAAACTCTTACAAGGGAAAGACGTTCAGCCACATTTGCTTTTCCCAAACATTTTAAATCGCATCAAGCACTTTCGAGACCATATGCACCACAATATTTTCCCAGACAAGCATTAACGCTACTCAGACAGTTCGCGAGCTGTCAAACACCAGACCCTGCGTTCAACGGAGGAAGGAGAACTATAGAGAGTCCAGGCCAGCCTTCTGGACCCGATGACATTGATCTGCTCCGCTAATGGACGGCAGAACATCTCTCCGGTTTACGGAAGCAAAACGGGTAGATGTCAGACATGCATGGGTCAGCGGAGGCACAGAAGTCGTTGTGAGACAAAAGTGCCACTTTTATTCCGAGTCCAAACTCTAAATATCAGATTAAGGGTGCCGCGTGGATTTCAGAGAGTCTGAAACGGGATAGGAAGAGATGAGCCGTGCGAGTCTCTCCTGAACGCATTAATGCGACTTAATGGAAACGCTGGCTCCTCCAGGACTACTCCGTCCATTAGCTCTGACTGCGCTGCTTTTCCAGGCCATCAGAACGCAAGCCAAGCTGTCTGTTTCACTGGACGCCTCTGTTGACGTTATATCTGTTCGTGTTTACATTCACGTGTTTATTGCCCAGAACTAGTGCACATCTATAGGCGACCTGTTCGCCACATTGGCTTTGCACACACACAAACAGAAAGCCAGTGAGTGAAGGATTGTAGCTAAAATAACTCGTTATGTTTCACACATTCCTCTATGTCGAGAGGCTAGACTTTAGTTTAGTCTGTGAGACTTTAGTTGGTCCGTCTGAACGAATAACAAAAACATGCTCTGAAAACATATTGGAAATGTCTATTTTTAAATGTACAAATTTTGCATTGCATTTTAGAATTCTGTTCAGTTTGGAAATGAATTTGACTTTTATCAGAATTCAAATAATTTATATTAATTCCATGATATTATATATATATATGAGGTTTCTGTGCTAATGTTTACCAAAGCACATTAGACCTATTCAAAACCTGACAACTTTGAATGAACGTTCTAAGAACGTTTATTCATAACATTAAGAAAACCTCGCTAGAACGTTCTAAGAATGTTACTGAGTGGGTCGGCATTTTCTAAAAAAACGGGGGGAAAACCCTATTGAACACTTTGCAGGCTGTTTTATAGCACTTAAAAAGATTGATTATCTCCTTCAGCCACTTAGCCATTACTAGAGTTTACCTTTCTGTTCTAAATGGTAAGCACATTCTATTCTGCTTCGTGTGCTTTTTGTTTATTTAACAATACTTACACTGCTGTAATGGGCATTTCTTATATGAATTATGGGAAAAGCAAACAAAAATGCACATTTCAATGTCATACAATCACATCTGTTTGGGAAACTTGTAACTGGAACCGTTTTTACAATAAACAAGAAAAAAACCCAGCTGCCTATAACCTACTTTACCTCACTAATAAGGCATTCGGCTATTTAGTATTATTCTTATTATATTTTGTATCTGAGATGTGAAAAACAACTGTTTTTATGCGTCAGCCTATTTTATCCAGGCTAGAAATGTGCAACAGGGCTCACACTTTGATTATTAGGAAAGACTCCCCTCTAGTGGACATTATACGAGCACTTTAATTGTAAATATTTAATGTTAAACTTTAGGAATATCATTTATTTTAATTTAATAATAATAATAATTATTATTATTCGTAGTAGTAGGCTGTTAAATTTCGAGAGAATATAATAATAACAAGAATAATATAACCAAGAGATAATATTGTTTAATTAGGCAGTTTAATGTAACATTTACTCATTTATTTGTAATTTAAAATGATTCAATATATAAAGAATTGCTTTGCACGTTTAACCGTGTCTGTGTGGAAATAAATCTCACTAAAGAAAAAAAAAGGTCGGATGAGGTTGTCCCTGATTTTTCCTGAAGGACCCCAAGCATCCCCAACAAGAGACACATGGACAATATCTCTTAAGTTCATATTATTTTCTAAAACCCCAAATCCTTAATTTGATGTATTGCCACAGAAAAAGCGAAACGGGCATCGACTTAAACGCTATTAGCCTAACAATACAGGCAATCATGTAGGTGTCCGTGGACTTCGCCTGTCTGAAACTCTCCCCGCGGCCGCTGACAGCTCGAGCGCTCGCCGTCACTCATTCATTCCGCCTTTTCTCGGTTTCTCTGCGTCGGGATTTACCTCCAGCATGTTCGAGGAGGCCAGCGAGGTGTTGGAGAACATGCTGAAGTGGTCGTTCCCGCTGAGTCTCGTGCTGTTTCTCGTGCTGGTGTGTCCGCTGCGCGCGGAAGCGGCGCACGAGTTCAGCGTCTACCGCATGCAGCAGTACGACCTGCAGGGACAAACCTACGGTAAAACGCACCCTTACACCGCCGCGACGCGCGTCGAGCCAGCTTACGGTGCTTTCACGACAACCCTGTCGTGCCGTGGCGTAGCGGCTCGCGAGTCGACGCTTGCTGGGGTTCGAACCTGCAGCCTTTCAGTTCCACCCCAGACTGCACCGCGGTGCTGCTATAGTTCAAGGTTTATAGATTGAAAGCTCGCTTAACTGAAGGAGCAGGTTCAAACCCATCAAGCGTTGTTAACGTTGTTAACTTCAGGAAAATACCGTGGTATTACTCTAGTAACGTTATCTTACGTGTCCAAACATCACTGGCACCTTAATTTAGTGCTGTTTGGAGATTAACCCAAACCTCGCTGTAAATTTGTAATGTTTTAGTTATAGTTACATTTTATTGTATTATGTTTATGTATTTTTTATAGTGCTGTGAAATGATTAATCGCGATTAATCGCATCCAAAATAAAAGTTTTTCTTCACGTAGTATATTTGTATGTACTGTGTATATTTATTAAGTATATAAAAATACAAACACATGCATGTATATATTTAATG
>JAUYWG010000060.1:2283946-2334677 GCA_034779775.1 Enteromius afrohamiltoni | reverse complement strand
TACTAAAATTATAAATCTATAATTAATTTCATATATGCATGTAAATATGTTATTAATACATAGTATATATATATATATATATACAGAAAAAAAATAGAAATCACTTTTACTAAAGCATAAATAAATATATAAATAAATATAGTTATATGGCATATATATATATATATATATATGCTTAATTTTGTGATATTTGTATGCATGGTAATTTTAAAATTTTCTAATTAATAATAAAAATGTATACTAAAATTCTAAATCAATAAATAATTTTATATACGTATGTTACTAATACATAGTATTAATGTGTAAATATATAAACATACAGACTTTTTATATTTTATACACATAAATTTGATCTATTTATATAACATATATACCAAATATATTTTCAAATTGTAGATGTATTTTTTAATTCTATATGTCTATGTGTGTGTTAATGTGTGTGTATAGTTTTTATTGTATATTATTTACAATAATTCTAATAATCATGACACTGTCTGTTTTTCTCCAGTGCTGCTGCACACGGCGACAGCCAACGGTTTTCAGATGGTGACCAGTGGAGCTCAGAGTAAAGCTGTCAGCGACTGGGCCATAACTAGTCTAGAGGTGAAAATAACAGACTCGTTTACCCATAAACACAGCTTCGGACTGTATTCTCTTACTTTATTAAACATCCAACACAATGGCCAAAAATGGATGAATCATTTTAACCATGTAAGTATTCACATATATTCTATATTTGTGCTCTCAGGGTCGTCTCACGGGTTCGGGAGGAGAAGAGCTGCCCACTATCGTCCTGGTGGCTCACTACGACTCTTTCGGAGTGGCTCCGGTAAGGACGTGATGCCGCTCTTATTCTTCATGCTCGTTTGTGAGTCATTTGTTGCGATTATTGGATGCGTGTTGTGTTTCAGTGGCTGTCGTACGGCGCCGACTCCAACGGCAGCGGTGTCGCCATACTTCTGGAGCTCGCGCGACTCTTTTCCAGACTCTACTCCTACAAACGCACTCATGCAGGGTAACGCTGACCATTTATTTTTCATTCATTCAGGCTTTGTTGTGAAAATGTGGCAACCCTGGCTTTAGGGTTGCGTTAATTTGGCAAAAAAATTTGATACTGTTTTCAGAGCCGATTTTTGATATTTAAGTAGTTGACTTGAAAATGCAACTACGGCATGATTCAAGTTACTTTTTTATTTATTTCTGTAGTTAAATAAATTCTATTCCAAGTGCACCACTAAAATTGGAAGAATCACTAGCATGCTTTTTTTTGTAGATATAACCTGCTGTTTTTCTTGTCGGGAGGAGGGAAGTTTAACTACCAAGGAACGAAACGCTGGTTGGAGGACAACCTGGATCACACAGGTACGAATATTGCTTCACAACCCAGTGAAGCCGGTCTTTTTGAGTGGTACTAACATCATTTACAGTGTGTATGCTGTATGATTCAGTCTAATCAAATGCCTTTAAATTGATAACAAATTCAAGAGATGGGGCAGAAAATGTATATATTCACGATACCAAGATTACAACAGTTCAATGAGAAAGAATTAAAAGACTGTTTCAACTAAAATAATTCCAAACACAGCGTCATTTTGCGTCTCTTTCAATCGCAATGACTCAGTTACAACTTATGGGAAAAGATTAGGCTAATGTCTGTCAGTGTAAGCTGACAACCACAGAATATGAAGAATAATAAAAGCTGTAGGAGTCAGCAGTCTATGGCAGTCCTTGAGGTATCAGAACAATAACTTTATAGACGCTACTCTAAGCAGGAGCTAATTTAGTTTCTCCAAATGGAGTACCTGGAGCTAAAACCGTTGCCAAAGAGCACAGTTGTTTTAAAATCTTCTCGACTGGGAAATAAAGCGAGTTGTGAGGTCTTGTAAAACGGTATGTATTGCCCTCGCTCTTGTCTTTCAGATTCCAGTCTGCTCCAGGACAACGTGGCGTTTGTTTTGTGTCTGGACACTCTGGGTAACAGCGATAACCTTCACCTCCACGTGTCTAAACCACCGAAAGAGGGAAGCCCGCAGCACGCCCTGCTCAAAGAACTAGAAACCGTAAGATGATCCCCATCAACACATTATTTACTAGCCCCTTTCATACAGTCAGAACAGTAAATTGCTGTAAATTTACCTTAAACGGTAAATTTAAAATTGCATTGTTCTTGCAATCTTCTTTCCGGTAAAGCAACGGTTTTTAAATTACAGGTAAATTCTGTGACAGCATGAAACGGTAATGACCTCTAAACGGCCGCACCTCCCAGAGGGCTAAACGCGACCAGTGTTTTTGATGATGTTTTCATTTTAATAACCGTCATTCACATTCATGCTGCTGCAAATACGACGTCAAACACAGCTTATAGTAAATACATCATCTGTGTGTGAATGTTATGATTATCACAGTTTCGACATCCATCTGGATTGGCCCAAAGCTTACGCTAATACTCATCATTTTTCATTACAGTAATTTACTGTTAACTTCTCATACATAAATAACCGATAAAGAGATAAAAAATGCCGGTAAATTCATTACAGCAATTTACCGGTATTTTTAAACTTGTAACAACAATTTATCGTTAATTTACCAGCGAAGTCTGTATGTGTGAAAGCTATCGTCTCCTGTCGTTAGGTTGCGGCCCGTCAGCACCCCGACCTGAAGTTTTCGATGGTCCACAAGAAGATCAACCTGGCCGACGACACCCTGGCCTGGGAGCACGAGCGCTTCGGGATCCGCCGCCTGCCCGCCTTCACCCTGTCCCACCTGGAGAGCCACCGCAGCCCCGCGCGCCACTCCATCATGGACATGCGGTCAGTGTCGTCCTCTCTGGAGGGGGCGGGAGAGGCCACCACTGGGTGGGTGACGATTGGTGCTCTCTCTCTGTTGCCCCGACGACTACTTCCCTCCCTCACTGCCTGTTGGTCGGTTCGGTTGATAATGATGTGTTTTCTGTTGATTCTGTCTCTGGCAGGCCTCACGTGGATCTGACGAAGCTTGGACGCAACACAAAAGTCATCGCCGAAGCGCTGGCCAGAGTCATATACAACCTGACGGAGAAGGTAGTGTCCCGTTATCTGCATTAGGCATAGTTTCTCAGTGGATATTAATATTTACTTGAATTAAATTGATGGGGAAAAAACGCCAGCTATTGAGTAGAGATTGCTTAAAATCCTCTAAATCCTTAAAAAATTCAACCATATCATATCAAACCATGTGATAGATGTAATTACTATCTCATGTCACGCAGGGCGTCAGCGGAGACCTGGAGATCTTCACTGAACAGATGGTGAGTATGAGAGACAACCACGTTGACCACATTTCCCTCTTCAGAGTAGCACTGAACCCTCGTTTCCGGAAGCTACCGAGCTGCAGTGTTTTCAGCACATTTCCCATCCGCTGCTGACGCGTTGAGTCTGCTGTGGTGGTGTCTAAGAGTGTTTCTCAACAGCAGGTTCAGGAGGATCAGCTGGCGTCTCTGGTGGACTGGTTGTCGGCCCAGCCGAGAGCCGCCCAGCTCGTGGACAAAGACAGCAGCGTGGTAAACACGCTGGAGTATCACCTGAGCCGCTATCTAAAGGACGTCAAGAGACACCTGGTCCGAGCCGACAAGAGGTGAATCAACACTTCAGCCATGAGAGGAAGTCGATATCCAGAGCCTAACGTTGTTTTGTTTTCTGGCAGGGATCCTGAATTTGTTTTTTATGATCAGCTCAAGCAGACCATGAATGCTTACAGGTGAGATGTTCGATGACTTTCAGTGTGTGTTATACTTGCAGTGAAGCCTATATTTTCATGTTTACGAGGGAAATTATGTTAATATTTGACCCCCGTTAAACTTGCACAAGAGTGTTTGAATAATTCTGGTGTGTTTGAAACGAACCAGGGTAAAACCAGCCATCTTTGACCTGCTGCTAGCCGTCTGCATCGCTGCTTATCTTGGAGTGCTGTATTTGGCTGTACAGGTAAAGATTAATTTTTTATTTGAAGGTTTATTTGAAGCATATAACAATAACCCTGTAAAAAAACAAATAGATTTTAATTCATGTAATTACTGTATTATATAGTAATATTATTAATAAATATGGTGAAATTGAAAGCTGATTCTTTATTTCCTGCAGAATTTTGGACTCCTGTACGGTGTCCTGCGTAGAGTCACAGCTCCTCAGGTCAAACAGCACTAAGCGCCGACCATCTCTTCTCGCACCTGCAATATAAGGGGCCGCCATGGTCTCACAGCAGAGCCAAGAGTGTGTTTGTTTTCTTTATTTCACGAGTTTATTTGTTTGATTTAAGTTTTCTGAGAATGAACGTTGATTTCCATGCCAAGAGTTTCATCCACTACATCTCCGCTAGCCTTTCAAGTCCCGCGTCCTTAAAAATACAATCCGTAATCACTCGAACAAATCTCAAACCAATCAGTTCCTATGTAACATTGTCATGAAATGCATTAATTACGGATTGTACGTCTAAGTAGTGTTTCCTGAAAACCTTTCCTCGTGTGGTTATTCTCCACTGGCAGCTACTACGAAGTGGGCCAAAATCGCCGCTGGTTGAGTCTATCGACGCTCGAGTCTCAACTCAAACTGCTGAGCGAGCGAGTATTATATATAAATATATAGATTATTGGATTTTGGAAACCTGGCATTTCATGTTTTGCAGGTTCTTTAACCCTAAACTTTACTAACATTTACATTGATTCTTTAGACATCTTATGACTCCCGTTTCTTTCGTCAATCCTAATTCCACGTGTGGTTTTCACATGCGATGTTCACTTCTGCTTTCGCAGTTTATTGGGAAAGCGGCGTGGTACAAATTTGCTTTTATTTATGGAAGCTTATATGCTTCGACATGCACTGATTTCATTTGTTTTTTTGTTCTCCAAACACGGTTTAACTTTGCAAAGTTGATTCTTAAGGGCGATGAAGAAGAATAAAGGTTTTTGTTGAATTAAGAATATACTGCAGTTGTTTTCTTTGAACAGATTTTATTAAATGGGGGGAAAAAAACATGACAACACAGTTGGTTTCAATTCACTAATTCAACTCGAATATTTAAAATCAATCCGCTACAAATGAGATAATGCTTGTCTCTCCTAGTGGTCAGATAAAAATCAAGGAAAAGAGTGAATAAATGGTCCAAGAAACATGTTTAAACAAATATAATAACTTATTGTTTCATGTTTAAATTAATCTGTATAAATCCCATAGTTACTACCATTTTTTAAAATATATTTTATACAGGAAAAAAAAAAAAAACGGTAAGAAATTACAATGCAATTTTAATTAAATAACATCTTATAACCCAGATGTAGCAAAATACCCCAGGCAAAACACCTCAAACTTATTATTATTACATTTACCAGGGGTTTGATATTCATTTTTGGCACTTTTCTAGAAAATGAACACATTTTGATTACACTCTCGATGCGCTAAAATGATTTCCAATAGGAATAAACAATCCAGAAACCAGTAATTTAACATAACCAATGGAGTGTATGGTGGCATTTAATTTCAGTTATTGCTAGTTGGTAACCTGAATTTTGACTCCAAGCTAATGCTGGAAATGTTTTGCAGAATGAGTGTTACCATCTAGCCACAGCTGTATTTAACGGCAATGTTTCGTCCAGTGATTTGACAGTGGCGGCTAGAAATAACTACATACACTTAACTAATTCGACAGTACCATAGTACACGGCTGCTGTATAAATAATGGACGTGTACATAGGAAAAAACAGCAGCAATTTGAATCGCGTTAAGGAATATTTCACGCAAAAACAAAACATCCAAAATCGGCTAGCTCTTAGCTCAAGCTAGCAACACGAGCGGAAGACATGACCACAGCGACAGCATTTGTGCGTGAACATTATGAGCTTCATCCACAGCAGAACGTTTGATACAGCAGGCGAATCAACTATTCAAGTATTGCGTTTGTTTTGGAGTTATCAATATGTCGCGAATCTGTTCCGTTTCATCTTTTGTCGTAAGATTTCGTCATACAGCATATTCTCAAATATCATGCGCTCCTGAACACAACATCTGCATAAATACTTTGAATAATTTGAGTAGGTAGCAAAAAATGTCGCACTTAAGTACTGTTAGTTCTCGATCATCCGAGGGTAACATTTTTAGCCAATCGGAAGCTAGCGTAGATTGCGGAAGGAATGCAAGCAGTATTTTGTAATCCTAACATTGAAAGTCATTCCCTTTCGCATTCAAAAAAAGTAATACTGTACAGACCCATTTTGATTGATGCAGGTCAGGCTGATTTGTGGTTGTAACCCTGCATGAGGTGCAAATTAGTTTTAACTAGTCCATTGGTATATTATACTAGTACAGTGGTTCTCAACTTCTTGTTACAGCATACTGATTTTATATATATATATACATGTGTGTGGTTTTTTATATTTAAACTTGAAATGTATTAATATTACAGTGGACTTCTCAAGTCCATATTTTTGTCTTGTGTCCAGTAGATATGTCAAAAAACATCAAGATGCATTAAATTACAATATATGAAAGCAAGTATGGAAAGGTAAAATATCAGCCAGTTGGGTCAAAGGCACAGTTTGTTTCAATGGACAATTTTCTCTTGTTTTTTTTTATTTTTATTACTTTTTAATATTTAGCATGCATAAGAGTGGTCGGCACGAACCACAGTGGAAATTTTTCTGGGGGACCTCAAAAAGTGACGAACCCATCTGAGAGTAACTCTAGCTAACAAAGCATTAAAATAATGTTACATGATTAAGTGTGTAATTCGCCGTGACTCTCGGCCACCGTACAAATGTGACCAATGCACAAACTGTTTATTCATGTATTATATTCTATATCTATTGTTTGTTTTTTTTTCTTGTAAGATTTTATTAATTCTTTTTGAGAGACTGGCATTTTTCCTTATTTGACCAGTTTATAATGAACACGAATGAACAAAATACAATTGAGCGTGATTTGATGCACAACCTGTCTACTGATGCCAACAACAAAAGATATGGTAAGAATTTGTTTCATATACTGTCTATGTGTTAATTGTTGTTGATTGTTTTTTGCGTTTAACATACACTTTTAACATTTCCTTTGCTTTTCAGATTATACCTTTAACCCTCCATTTGAGAACCACTCCACTAGTACTCTCTACCAGAGGTTTTGTATTAACCCTATTTTAATATAAAAGTGGAATAAAAGTAAATACATCAGAACAACAAAACAGTGGTCTAAATCTATGGTGTGGTCCCCAATGATGACCACAAAACCTGTTTATCATGGTTTCTGTCGTTCTCCAAAATGCATGGGTTTGTTTCTCACAGGCGGAGATATCATAGTCATGCCCACCGTAACATCCTGATAAACAATTAATGAGAGGTCATTTAACTTAAAATCAGGCAATACACCAGACAGACAACAAATAACATTCACAGTGCTATTACAATTATAATATCAATTCGATTTATAATTATAATAATCAAGATAAAATGCAAATGATGCTCAATGTTGTTTCTTCTCATGACTGTCTGAGCACCTTGGTGTTCTGAGGTTAGAATCTAACAAGTTCACATAAGTACCTTGCAGTCATTATTAAGTGCCTGCAGGGGGCAGAATCTAGACATTATAGATGTTTCTTCTTGTTGATCCCGTTCTGCACGTGTTTCCTAAGATGAAGAAAGACACATAAAAAAAGCACACTGTCAGGCTTTAAGGAGGTGATTGCAGAATGCATGTGGCATGATTGGATATCACTTCATGTCAAGGTCTGAGAGATAAGGACAGGACTAATGCCGTGAGGCTTGTCACATATACATGAGATGGCACTTCGTTCAGCATCCATGTCTCCTAGATCAAGTTGAAACAGACTGTCACACTTGGTGATCTAATTTGTTATCCTAAACCAACAGCCTCTGCTGTCATAAGGTGCCTGGAACAAAGCGGTCGTAGTGGTTACTATATCTACAGCTCTAATAATACACTACCTAGCTGTGAAACTTTCAAAGGGGCCCAGATTAAGCCCAAATTGAGTGTCTAATATAGCCTTGTTTTATATACTCTCCTGGTCCTACTCCTAGTAGTAATGCAAAACTCAAGTTCCGGCTACTTGGCTAACCTCTGACTCAACGTATGACGTAGTTAAGTGATGCGCTGAGTCAGAGTTCAGCAAGAAGCTGGAACTCAACACTCTCTGGGACGCGCATACGGCGTCAATTATTTAGGTACCAAAACCCTTCGATCTGCTTCAGACGACATGTGATAACCCCCCCAAAAGCATATAGGTTAGTTCTCCAATGCAGTACTTGTGGATATATCCAGTTTACGCAGCTTCAAAATTATGGCCACAAGCATTACCAAGCTTAGAAGGGCCAGGATACATTTGTGAAATACACAGTCATATACAACTAGGATGGCTTTGGGGTTAGTAAATTATGGTGTAATTAAAATTTTTGGGTGAACTAGTCATTTAAATTTATATTGGAATTGACACATTTATGGGTCAGGGTAAAGTGCACTTGTAACCTACACCTCTGCAATTAATAGTAGGAATAGGCAAAAACAATTCAGTTCATAAGACGTTAGTCAAGGTAGTTGATTCTACGGGTCTCAGTTCTGCTTGAACTGCTAGTTGACCACACAACTTCCTCTTCGTTACAGCACATGCTGTAAATCTGCACTAACCACCAACTGCTGCATTTCTTTGCTTACCCTTCAGTAGACATCTCATCATTAGTGTCCTTTTTCTCCTTTAGGTCCTCATCCTCGTACTCCCGGACATCATTTACCTCCGTCATCTGACCCGTCAGGACTTTCACCACAAACAGCACAATGAACTGTAGAAGGAACATAAAAAATGTATCTTGATCAGGGTAAAAGATGGTAGGTAATCAGCTAAGCCAGTTATCTGAAATTTGCAGGTTACAATTTAAGCTACAGTTACAGTCAGGGTAGTATGCTTACAACATGTGTTCAATTGTACACTTTGGATAAAGTATCTGCTAGATATCTAGCTGATACAATCTGACACTACTGATTTGAGGTCAGTAAGAGTTAATTTTACACACAGTAATTCAGTAGACATTTTTATGGTAAGCTACCTAAAGTACACACATTCCTCTAGAGCAGCAGTGTCCATACTTGGTTCTGGAGGGCCACTGTCCTGCAGAGTTTAGCTCCACCTTGCCTAGAAGTTTCTAGTAGACCAAGATTAGCTGGTTTGGGTGCATTTATTGTGGTTGGAGCTAAATTCTGTAGGACACTGGCCCACCAGGAGCAGTACTGGATACCATGGACATTTTGCATGTCTGCTTAATCGAACACGCTTGATTTAGGTAAAATGGCTCATTAGGTTGTCTGCCTTATCTGACACACTTATGAGCTGATTGGTCAAATCAAGTGTGTTTGATAAGGAGTGTACACTGTTGGAAGTACTCCTGCCTCAGGGTTGGGAAACACTGCACTGGAGCAACCTGGGGCCTATCCAATTGAATTTTTTGATGATAGTTCACTGTGGATTCATTGTAATGCTTCAGCCAGCAACCTTTGGCTTACTAACCCTGAGTTACACTACACTGCTGATGTGTTCTTAAACTACCCATACTTACCAGGAACCAGTAGATATTCATGAGGAGCAGGGCAAACAGGAGTATATTGAAGAAGAAGTAGAAAGGGATGTGGGGTATCGACTGGATGCTGGTGACACAGGAGGCCCACAGAACTTTGAGGGGGAACCAGTACAAACGGAACCAAAACCTGAACAAACAGCAAGAACAAATGAGCTCACATGTGAAGGTGACAGGGTCCTCAAGCATCCTCTGGACAGAGGCTAAAAAAATTGACCTTTTAATACTGTTAGAGTTGGTAGGAATGCTATGCAACAACAATAGGTGTTCATTTAGCAACATGCTCTTCTTGGTTTAATTATCTTTCACTTTCCAACCTTTAACCAGGGGTACCCAAGCTTCTACAGAGTTAGGTTTTGTCAGAACAAAGTGGAGGATTGAGCAAATGGGAATATTGTCCCAGGATCAATAACGAGTGTGCTTGCTTTTGCAACTAACTTTTTGCGCAAGTTTTTAATGCTGTGTCACGATATGCACCAATAAGAAAACTTGTGGTGTCTAGAACAACAGGTAAACCTCACCATGTGATGCTAAAACTAACGGACCCCATGTTGGACAGGACATCATTGATGAAATACTCTTTCCCTCCCCGGGTCTTGAAGTAAACGTTGATCTTGGTGAATTCCAACTGAATGTCATTGATGTCATGAAGAAAGAGGACGAGAATGCCAATGTTGTGGTATCTGAGGACGATACGAACAATGATGAGTGTTTTATGAACTGTGTTTTTAGCGGCATATCATTTGAGTTCAGTAATTGTCAAATGTTGTAACTATGGAAACTAGAACTTCTAAATTCTGACAGGCTGTACCATCACTACTTTAACTAAGCCTGTGAATTTGCCTGACCTGAAGGCATAGGAGAATGTGATCAGGGCCAGAGTGATAAAGTGATGCACCACCATGACAAGGGAGTCCTTTCTCCACGCGTCCATGTAGATGGTGGCATAAATGGAATGGCCGTAGAAACTGCCCTGGATCAGGTAAGCTATCGTGATATCAGTGGGAACTGACATCCCACTCTTCCAGTCTAAGCCAAGAAAGAGAGAGAGAACAAACAAGTAACACTGAGTTCTCCAAGAAAGCTCTACAACCATAAACAACCTCTAGATTACAATGACCTTGACTTTCAAACAGTGGATTACTGGCCTTATAAAGCAGAATATTTATATTGATATAGTAGAGATTAAAGTCGTTTGTCAGCTGCTGGAAAGGGGCATTCATACTATCAGAAATATGCCACCACAAGATGCCATTCATGTTTAATGACAGGTGATGGATTCCGGCAACAACAGTCTTTGGTGATGTGATAAAGTATGCAAATAAGCAATGACATGATACAGCAACAACCAATAGAAGAATAGTGATCAATGGCCAACATAAATAAGCTTTTATTGTGTTGATAAGGAGTCTTAAAAGATAATAGCAACTTATGACCTATGATGTTTATTAAATTAGTATGGTAACATTTGATTATCTATCCCATCCCTCTCAACCCTGTTTTAAAACCACACAAGTTTTGTTGGATGTTCAAAAATGATTAAGTATACCATTTAAATGTAGCATGCAGCAAGTTGACTACACAACTTGAATGCTTGTAAGAAACTAAAGGTTGAGTCTGGGTTGAATAAAATTATTACATACAAAACAGGATATGCGTCAAGTATGAACCTTACCGTAAAACACAGATGGGGGATTTTGAAAAAAGGAATAACTAGTGAAAAACAAAAGGTAGGTGCTGTATGACCATGACATCGTGTAGAAGACCAGCTTCCACGCACTCTCCGGCATCTTTGAAACATCTTTTGGTTGAATACAACACCATTGTGCAAAAGGCTGTGAAAGACAAGAGAAATGATTAAAGTGCCTGCATTTAAAATGGCAGGTGTTCATTTGTCAACGAAGAAGATCTAACAACTAATTTGCAGAGTATAGATGATGCTACACAATCATACCAGGTAAAATCAACAGAAAAGTTCATTTATCAGGCTGTATGTGCATTGACTCGGTTTACTTCATTTGCCTGGAAGTGAGTGTTGTCAACTGTTTTTATCTTCCCAGGTGCCAAATGTTAGTGTGATGTCACACAACCACAACAGGACAAAATCTGTTTCCAAATGTTTTTCATGTTGGAAGTTGAAAAAAGACTTTCTTAGTCAAATACAACTTCGAATTAAAACTCGTTCTATAAATGTGTGTTAAATTATAAAAGTAAAGCATTTCCTAGAGTACAATAAGTTCTAAAAAGCCATGACATACAGTAGATGACTCATTACACAGGATGACTCGCATGACTCATTGATGCTAGTAGCCTCGAGCTTAAGTAGTACCTGTACCTATCTGCTAAACCTGGGTACTTTGTTCATATGTTTTTGTGGGTACTGACATGCTTTTACCTTATCTCTCCTGTGACAGACTATCCTGCATGTGAAACCGAATGTCACTGTAACTGAAGATGCGATTAAAAGCTTGCCTTAATCATTTATCCATTCACGATCATCGCCTTTACTTGCCGTTACCTGATCTGCAATCTCCCTTCTGCTGAAGACAATCAAAGAAAGTAAGCCTCAGAAACTAGGCATATACATTGATTGACACTATGTGGCCCCACTCTTGTGGATGTAGGTTTAATGGTTGCCTCTGATTGGTCATAAGGCAATGTGGCTCACACTGCAGGATTCTGCTCTCCGCCTCCACCCGCTGGGGTTATTTATAGAGGCCAGCTGTCACCAAAATGCCCCACCCACGTACGTCTATCACTGCCTCTAGCTGAGGCCCTGAGGTTCAGGATGGCTGATGCAGGTGCTGGTAGTTGCAGCATAGTGGATGTCTGCAACTAATGTTTGTGATAGACCGCACGCATCCTTTCTCAGCTGAGCATTGCTCTGTGGTCTAATGACCATAGATTAATCAAAGATTAAGGCCGGTCCCACAAGAAAACCACAAATGAGATCTCTTTAACATTCCAGTCGCTTGCTCTAGAAGTTCAATGAAGACATTCAGTTTTCTTCTGGTAAATTGCTCAGAAGAGATGTCTCAGAGTGTCCTCGGATTTGCCAAAGTGAATTTGCCATAATTCATTTATTATGAATTATGCTATTCATCATTGGTGAGTTCTCTCTCTTTGTCAGCCATGTTTAATTTGTCCATCTTGTTATTTCTCTATAGGAACCGTTGAAGAAACGTAAAGTATCAGTGTGTAAGTTTTGTCGCCATCTCTGTTTAAAACATGCAATTATTATATTTGCATGGGTTGTGCATCATCAGCACCTAATCACAGATAAATCATTAGCTTTAACAACATCAGCATTACCTTACTACATCTATTTAATGTGTATTAGCGTTACCTGTAGACCTTTCTGAATTAAAATCCACCTTCCTCTAGGAATGCAATCTTGTTATGGAAGACACATTACAACCAATATTAGGTCGTCAACTACTCCTCACTTTCACAGCGAGGGCTGAACTTAACCCATTCTGGACCTGGTGACCGAAAGCAACTGAAATGCGTTTTGTTTTGGGGTCCTGTACAAGAGCTGACCTATCGGCTAAACATGCAGTTTCCATGGCAACTGTTTGAGGAAAGCAGGTGGTTTTGTTGAATAAGACAAATAACAACAAACAATGAATAAGCCCATCTCCCACATATGTTTACAGCTTTCCATCACACAATGCCATTTCCCTACTGGTTCGATGCTGTTTTTGGATTTCCTTACAGCGACTTGACGATTAAATAAAAGACTAATGACAACAAACACAATGAAAAAGAACAAGCCCATCTCCCACGTATGTAAACAGCTTTCCATCATGCACTGTCATTTCCTTACATTCCCTTCAGTTTGGAGTTTTCTTAAGATCTGCGTACTTTAGTTACGAGGACGGTCCACCAAATATTCTCTCATTAACTTGTGTCTTTCTTAACCAATAGTTTCCCTTTAACGTTTATTTAAACCTTCATGCAACTTGGAACTACATCTTATACTCATCTCCTCCTCAAACACCATCCAGCTTCCTTCCTGTTGTGTCTGAGTTATATTTCCTTAAGCTTTGATTGTTTTTTAGAGTTCGTTTCAGATGAAAATAATGCATCGGACCAAGAAATCAGAGTAGACGTAACAGGGCGGGCACAAAGAGGAAGGAAGGATGCAGATGTTTTAGATGTCCACTGATAATGGCATGCAATTTCCACTCTGAACATTCAAAATAAATCAATAGATAGATTTAGTACAGAGCAGTTTATCTGGTCTCTTAGGAGTGCTTTAATTGCCTTTCAGGGTTAATATACGAAGCTGGACACTTTGAAGGGATACCTTTAGAAGAATCTTCTGTCAGCATTGACTGATAACCATTCCTGCTCGGTCATATAAATACTATTTAGTGTCAATCTAGCAATTACTCTATCTAGAATATGTATACATAATTGACCGACAGTCAATGAAAGATGATGGTGTCACAATTCTGTTTGTTCAGCAGGTTTTATGTAAATGATTCAAAGACATCTGAAGAGCTGATGACCTCTGTCTTTAAGAACTGCCGTAAAGAGACAGATCTCACATGCTCTTCCTTTGGCAGCTCTTCAGACAGCTGATGTTTGCCAGAACATGATATTGTTGTGTATTTTGATTGAAGCGGAGTGATTACTGCAAATATTCTCTGGTCCAGTGAATAGTGATGATCACAGTCTCATCAAAGGTCAAAACAGCATGCCGTCAACACCTTGTTTTTCCACATACACAGTTTACAGCGCTGGCCAGATGGTCTTGTGCTAGTCATCCATCGAGTCTGAGAACGTGAAAGTGCAAGGGAACTTAAAAAATGAATGGGCCTCATTAGCACTAAGAGCTCATGCATAAATTGTTTATTAGGCAACATGGAGATTCATTTAAAACGCAGGCGGAAGGATTGCGTTACATACTGCATGCATGTGTTTGAGAGTGCAGGACATAGTCCACAAAGCACTTTCAAATCTGCAGACTACGTCAGAAATTATCTCCCAAGACAATCTTGTGGCCAAAGTACAGTATAGTAAAACTGCAGTAGTGAGTTCAGACAGCTCTGTATCACTTGTTCGCTATAGTTTAAGTCACTGGAAAACCTCCCCGAAAAACCATGGGTACATTTAGCAGTACCAAAATCCAATAGCTCTCATTGACTGATTTTTTGCAAGCAATGGTTTGATCATGTGTGTTATGCAGAAGGGGACATCCTCTTGCACCGAGAGGGTATTATTAGCCAAGAAGCACAAGTTACACTGATAAGAGACTAACGGTCCTCAATTGACGAATGCTTATCTCTTTATTTTCAAAGCCATGCAAACTATGGTGCTGCTACTCTTTGCCAAAACAGCAGACAAGGTCCAGACAAGTCACAAATTTCGTATAAACATCACACCAGCTGCCCCACACCATCCGTCAGCGTTTCTCGAACGTGCTGAGAGAAAAGAATGTACAAAAGGGGAAATAAACCGCTGCCCAGAGCAAACATGAATGCGGGGGTCCCATGAGTCTTATCAATGCTGTTAATTGCAGCACATGTGCTGAGCATGCGAGAGCCACAAACGCACTTGAAAAGCATGGTTCCGGCCTCTACGTTTCAGGAGAGGAAGTGAAACCAACCTTCGCATGTCAGCTAGTTCGAAAATGATCATTCAATGCAAAATGCGGGGATATCAAAATCCCAGACATGAAGCGATTTGGTCAAATTCACGTCTAGGAAACTTGATAGTAATAGGGCCTGTTTGCATAGCCATCTTTGTATGTAAAAGTATGTAAAAGGTAAAATGCAAAGTTAAAAAACTATGTAAAATAGCTCGTGTGCACATTGTAACTTTGTGAACAGCGAACAAAACCTCTGAGGACTTACTGGCTGAATAGTGGATAAACTACACCGCAAAGACATCTTAATAAACACTTTGCAGTCACAGTTAAAATAACGACTTGTGAACTTTCTGCATCAAGTGTCAAAGTGTTAAACTGCTGTCCAAAAACAACTAGACTTGTTAGAACTGGTGGTAGTACTAGTAATACCAAAAACCCCAGAAGAAAACTTTCCCATATGTAGATGCACAAATGACCTTTAATATACAAATGGTGATTTCAAAACAACTTCAACTATTCAATAAGGGTGCCAGGGACGCTTTCAAGACTTCGAAAATACTCGCAGGGCACTGTTAAATTTTTCAGTAGTCGTTACCAGAACTTGAATAGTTAAATCAATTAAAACCCACTGTACACGGTATAAATAATTGATACCAGTGTGTCACTTGTTGCATTTGCATTGATAGTTATATTTACCTCAAAGATGTACACAGTCAGTCCCCTGCGCATCTTCGTCCACATGACCGCGCACATGAGGAACATGAAGATCTCCGTGCAGCTTATGTATGCATGATCCAGCAAGGTTCTTCTGGACAGCTCCAGCCCGCAGTCTTTACAGTCTCTAAAGGCACTGAACATGACTGAATATGCTCTAGTGATGAACTCCATATAGCCAGGCATGACCTCCATCTCCACACCAATGCTGGAGGAACCATCATCCATGTGATTGGGGTCCATTATATTAAAAATGCTATAATACCAGGCCACTTAGGAGCAATGGAGATGCACCATGCAAGAGTGCCACCAGCTACTGTAAACCTTAATCTGATTATGGTCTCTGAAGGATCCTGTCTTTTCTTGTCTTCTAAATTAAGACTTTTGAACTACTAATGCTAATTAACAAATTATGCCAAGAGAAAGAGGTTGCTTTATATCCTATGCTGCATAAATGCAAGTGTTGGGGTGTTAATGGCTTTGAAGTGCCACTACCATCTGCTTAAATTGCATATGACAAACCTGTGTAAATATTTACTATAACATTTCCCTTACGTTATGGGTGCACAATACATGAATCAGCATGCATGCATCATCTACAACAGTTCATTGTAAATTTAAGCTGATGGCTTACAATTTAAGCATTCTCAGCAACCCTGAAAAGAAAGGTTCATAAAAAGCATGACCAGTGTCTATTCGTCCCTTTATATTCCGCGCATGTGATGTGTGTCCAATTCATGTGCCAAAATAGCGCGTCCTCTTCTTTTCGTTATTCAGTATACATAACATCTCTTCTTGGTTTCATCTCATGTCGAGAGGTATAAAACAATAATAATCCCTCGGTATGTCCATATGTAGGTCGGATACGGAAAACAGGTAGAAATAAAAATCGCTTCACTCAAATGAACCTGCGCATAAAACCGCACAGCGTGCGATACATACGATATATTCACACACGCACAACGAAAAAAAAAAAGACGTAAATGTCTATGGAAATGTGCCTAAAATATAACTAAAGCCTCCCGTGAGAAGCGACAGACGCCCTGTGAATAAGTTGAGGTTAGTGACCAAAAAAAAGAGAAAGAGATGATGTCCTTGTTCTCGTTAGCCGGCTCTTTTGAACGATTCAAAGGAATCGATTCGCAAAGGGGTTATGAATCACTGTAGAGTGTATCCAGAGACGTGACCGATTTATATCAATTAATCAATTGCACCATGATAAAATATTTTTATTTAGCGAAATGCGTATGTGTTCATCTGAAGAAAACGTTTTGTTGTTGCAAGTTGCAACATATAGTGCGAACAAACCGAATCGCTGAAATGACTCGGACTAACGCAAGCAGCGGCCCGTTATCTTCAGATAGATTACACAGAGAGAGAGAGAGAGAGAGAGAGAGAGAGAGAGAGAACAGGAACTGTTTTAAAGTGGCAGGAGTATAATTATGTTGACTAACTATTAAGCGTCTCAGAAATGGGAAGGAAATTCAAAGGTTTTATTGTGGTTAAGTAGGTTTTCAGACGTGAAGTTTTATTTGAGCACATTTAACAGGAACTAACAAAGACCGTTTGGTTAATGTCATAAAGCACTCTCTGTAATGATATAATCACATTATGTATAGATTGTTTAATATGCCTTCTAGATGAAGCAACAATTATATGAAGACATTCAGACGTACTACATCGCTGATGGCATATTTAATATTATTGGTTATTGAATATTGGCTATTTTAGTCATTTATTATGTGTTGACAGACCAAAATGGACAAAATTTAAATTACGTGCTAAAAATACGTGTTTACGGATTATTTAATTGTAGGCTACTTATTTGTAATTGGCCCATAAATGTATTTTAAAAAAATAAGTATGTAGTTAATTAATTTTATAATTGAATGCTTATTTAATTCTTTAAACATCATCAAATAATAATAATAATAAGAATAATACCCAAACGCAGCAACACAAAGGTGTAACACTAGGCGGCGCCATCGGGCTGTGTAACGGTCAATAATGACGCGCCGTTTTTTTCAAACTAGTGGAACGTCATGAGAAATTATTGCTTTTATTAGTAATAAAAGCATTATTACAAAATAAATTAATACTAATAAATTAATAAAAAAAATAATAAGGAAAATGTCATTAAATTCAGAAGGAATATGTTTGCTGTGTATTATCGTACCATCACCATCTGTGGTCGCAGGTGTTAGGCCTGCGTGTGTTATCAGTCACTGAAGAGGATGTTATATGGTTTTAGACTTTCTAGAGTTTATTTACAGCCACCGGATGTTTCTGAATGTGTTCCATTTATGAACGGAAAAAACAGGTCAAAGACATCCGGGGAGGAATGACTGGATGAGTCTAGTACCTTATATACACAGTAAAAAAAACTAAAAGGTGTTCAAATTACACTTATGGAAACAACTAAAGTAAACGTATATAAGCTCGACAGTCAAATTGTTTACAGAAAACAAATCACTAGTTACGACAGTCCCCCTTCATTGTTCAGCAGAATTTCCTCTGGGAAATTTTCAGCCTTGGATTTTCGCAAGATAATGACGGGAAACCATAGGAAGGCTGGACGCGCGTGCCTCTCTGCCTTCTGATTGGCCCGTTGGCGTTCCGAACCCGAGCCCGATTGGTCCATTAGGACGTCACTCACCGGGCGCCTTGGACCCTCAAGTTTGAAACTTTTCGAAAAGGTGGAGTCAGGTTACAAACTCTGGTAACCAAACGCGAAAAGAGGGAGAAGAAAACGCTTTAATTATTTACACCAGCGGCGCAGACGCAACACATACCTGCTGGACACATTTTACCGTCTATATAAGATATTTTTAAGCCTTATTCATGCTGCCGTGAGTTGTTTATTGGCTGTCAGGGGAGTTTAGATGGAGGTTTGAAGAACGAAAGTTATTCTTTAGACGCCCAGTATCCGGTTCAAATAGGGGAGAGGTGAGTAAGTGCCTTGAGTAACAAATTTTGCATGCTTTGCTTTCACGAAATGTGTGTTTTTTCATCGGTGTTTGCGTGAAAGTCAAATTTTCTGCATGGAACACATGCCTTTACCATTGATTTAGCTCAGTTTTGCATAATATTTATTTAGTGATGTCAGTACAGTTTTCTCTACAATGTACCTCTGTTTGGAGAATAAAACAGAACGTGTGCCTTTACTGTATGCATAGGCCGATTACAACTAACCAGTATGAAAACCAAATGTATTAGCCACTGTAATAAATATTTGAGAAGATGAAGGCCAATACAATGGAAAGTCTGACCGGTAACTCATTGACAGAGACAGGGGGATATGACCTTATTTACTGGACAGCAAAGTTCACTTGCATGGAGGCTTTGGTTGTAACCTAGGAAACATTAACCGTCTGCCTTCTTTCAGTTGTCTGGGACGTGAATCTGTCTTAAGATTGTCTGAACCTTCATTATGCTCTGTACTCAGTGCTTATTATGAGCTTTAAGGCTCATGTTTACCAGCATTAATTATATGCAAATACATTTCGAACAAACGCCCAAAGCCTTTAATATAAAGACAGAGACTTTGTTGACATAGAAACTGTGGAGTTGAGTGTCAGAATGTTGGATATAGTAAAGAACATGCAGTTTTAGTTCACACTGATGCTGACCAAGCATTTTTTAATGTGTCTGGAGACTCTCATCCATCTTTGGCAGTTTATCTTTACTTTAGCTGATGCCACCGAAGTAAGGGTAATTGTGATGTAAGGTTAAAAAAAAAAAAAAGATCAATTCACACTAACTCCAAGAAACTGCAATTGGGCAATTCCAAACAATTACATTTTAATTATATTATTTAATAATAAATGTTTACTAAATATGAAAATAAATAAATGTACTTGTAGTTTTAATATTATGTTTTACATCACAGAATATTTAATTGGTTAATAAACTTTTTATCACCGTAAAAAGGTGCTACAATGATTACATAAACACTCAAATCACAAAAATATTTATAAATATATTTATTTATATCACAATGAATGTAGTTATTCAATAAAAATGTTGATTATTGATGTTTATTTCTCAATTAAAAAAAAATATATTATGCAATTATTATTTTAATAATGATTATTAAGTATTGTTTTTTTTTTAATTGTTAAATTGCAAAAACAAAAATATTTACTCAATATTTACTCCAATCAGAAATATATACACACACGCAAATATTTTGATTAAGATTGTAGTCATTTTGATGATTTTTAAAAATATTATTTAAATTGTGTTGCATATGGATTAGATCTGGCTACCAAGTCCTTACCTCTTCAATTTATTCTTTTAAACAAACAGCAGGTTGGTTTGCTTATCTTGTCGGCATCTCTTGTATCTCACGATCACTAATTCTGTCAGAGAGACTTGTTCTCGTAATGAACGTTCCCGGCTTTGATCACCTTTGCACAAAAACACATTTAGTCGACCCAAACCTTTATTCCTAAATTGGTTCATGCATTATTAAAATGCAGGACTATTTTGTGAAACCCCTGAATAATTCATGTCACCGCAGGCTTCTCTAGATCTGTGTGGACGGAAAAAAAAGAGAGTGCATTTTTCATATTATTTTGACTATACACCATGAACCCTGCACAGCAGATGATCAATAAGACCAAACACCGCAAACAAGAGCAAAACACATGAAAGACATGCTGCTGTTACATGTTGTGGATCTGTTGCATCAGTTCAAACCTGGAAACAGAGCTAGATGTTAGTTGGAGTTTGGACAGTATCTCTTTTGTTCGCTGTTCCAGCTTCAGGAAGCTTGTTCCTCGGTTCCTCATGGCATAATTGCTGGGGAGGGTCATTAGATGTCAAGGAGGTCTAGCATGCTTGGAAAAAGAGATCCGTTCGATGTAGTACCAGCATGTACCAGCAGGGCGGGAGCTAACAGCCAAACCTACAGGTGAAATCACTCACACACCTGAAACAATCAGTTCAGACAGACAGGCATGGCTCAGTGATCTCCAATGTTCTCCACAATCTCTCGCTTTCCCATTCCCCAATCCCCAATCATGGAGAACGCAACCTTATACCTCCAGGAAGGTGAGTGTTGGCTTCTGGTTGATGCTGAGCAACTGAAAACCCCAGTCTCCCGTTACAGCTTCTTTGTCCAGTGGTGAATCAGACTCCACGAGCGTTGCTGGGATATCTGTGGTTGTTTCATGCTAGTTTCTGTTGTTACATGAGCTTTTATGTCTTGTTTTGTTTCCTCCCATGTAAAACTCGCCACTAATGATAATGTTGCGAAATTGGTTGCTGCCCAATATTGCTTGGCCAGCATTCAGCTATTTTATGCTGCTGCAGTTGGCATTGCAAAAACGAGAGACTACACATTTTCAGAAATGTATCAACTGAGAAATATGGCTTGACAACCCATTTCCTTTTGAGATTAGATTACCTTGGGATTTTTGAGTGATTTTGGAGTCATCTGTTTTGTGGGAGTATTTTGACAGCAGTTATTAGTGCCCAAGTGTATCTACATTAGCTTGGAAACATGCAAAATTGATTTAGTGTTTATCTGTCGGGAGTCCAGTCTCACCTTGTCTCTTTCTCAAACTATCTGCTTTTGATCTTGACAGATATTAATACGAGGCTCTGCAATCGTCGTGTAATCCTCTGAAAACAATCAGTGTTAGAAGTCCCGCTAACCAGGGATACAGTCCCGCAAAGATTTTCCCAGGGAATCGAGTCACATCAAACGTGCTTTTTTTCAAAGAAATGCAAATGGCGTATGTGCAAAAAGACAATGTGCTTGAGAATCCGCCGGTCTCAGACCATGCACAGTATCACTTCTGCGGTTTAATTAGCAACAATTCAACGCAGTGACTCAGACTTGAAGGGTTTCTGTTGTGAGCAACGCTTCCCCAGGGAGCGGTCATTTTAAGAAGAGGAAATTGTCCTGTCAGGGCTGTGCAAGACTTAGGAAGTCCATTGTTTTGTTAAAGCCTCTAAAGTGTAGCGTTCGCCGTGTGAGAACGGAAATGCATGGATGTTGTGTTCGGATTGTTTAGTGGCATACCAAATCTGTGAATTGACCATTTATGTTTGTATGAGCTGGAAGGTAATGGCTCATACACGGGGAGTAGTTTCAGAAACCTTTTTATGTCTTGCCTCTTTGATGAGAAAATGAGTCTGTAAGATTGGTTTCCTCAATGTCCTGCAGTGAAACCTTTTGAAGTCTGCATGAATGGCTAGCATACTTCATGTACCCTTTAAAATATAAAGGTTGCAAATGCTTTTTTGCAGAGATTCCATAGAAGTTCCATTTTAGGTTCTCTAAGGAACATTTTCTCCAATGGAAACATTCCATGGATGTTGAAGGTTCTCCACTAAACTATAGATGCCAATAAAGAACCGTTATTTGTATTGAGCGTATGAACTTGGTTTGTGTTTCTCCCATTAGATTGCATTTGATTGCAAGACTCAACGTTTAGCATGTTTTGATTTCAACGTGGGAGTCTGCTACGCTTTCCATATACGCTTCCACTCAAGATAAACATCTGTCCCAATTTGGATGCTTGACTGTTGTTTGAAAGAATGTTGAACCACAGGCTCGTTTTAAGATTTTCATGTTTATAAACACATTTTGAAAGGATGCCTTTGTTTGTATCTCATCTGTAGACATCATGGACTCGTTCAGCACGAAGAACCTGGCCCTGCAGGCCCAGAAGAAGCTCATGAGCAAGATGGCAACCAAGACGGTGGCCAACCTCTTCATAGACGACACTAGCAGCGAGGTACTGGATGAGCTGTACAGAGTGACCAAAGAGTACACACGCAACCGTAAGGAGGCCCAGAAGATCATCAAGAACCTCATTAAGATGGTGGTCAAGTTGGGCGTCCTCTACCGTAATGGCCAGTTCAACAACGAGGAGCTCGCTTTGGTCGAGCGTTTCCGGAAAAAGGTACACACGCTTGCGATGACGGCCGTCAGCTTCTACCAGATCGACTTCACCTTCGACCGCCGCGTAATGAGCAACTTGCTCAACGATTGCCGCGAACTGTTGCACCAAGCCATCAACCGCCACCTGACGGCGAAATCTCACGCCCGTATCAACCACGTCTTCAATCATTTCTCCGATTGCGAGTTCCTCGCGACGCTGTACGGACCCTCTGAAGTGTACCGCAGCCACTTGCAGAAGATCTGTGAAGGAGTCAACAAGATGCTGGATGACGGCAATCTTTGACCACTACCTGTTGTCTTTCTTTACTGAAACTGTAAATTAATTTGAACCTTTTCTTTTTGTGTTTTAAATAGAGCTTAAGCTCGGAAGACCTCGTGCCTTATTTGTGCTTTGGACACTAAATCATCTTTCTTGAATGTACGTTTGTCTTGTACGAATGTACGTCTGTCTTCTTGACTCCTGTATTTTTAGAAACGGGGGTTAGAGGTGGTTTACAGCGCAACGCTAACGTGACCCAATGCAGATCTCGCTCCCATTCTTCCAAAGGTAATTTGAGAGCGCAGTTTAAGATTCACCATCGGAGGAAATGAAGGACCATTTGCAAGCTCTTTTTGATGTTGAGAGGATATTTCAAGCACTGCAAATACGAAATGCACTGGGGGATGTGTATGAAACGTTTCATCTCTAATTTTGGGAAATGAGCCTGCAGCATCACCCTCTCGCTTCCTGAAAATAGACATGTTAAATCTGCAAACCCGAAAGGACTGTTTTTGGACACGTCTCCTGTAATTCATCTTCAGGTTGATGTTAAACTATTTGTAAACGATCGCCCCTGTGATTTCTAAACTTGGTCATAGAGCGGTTTACGTTTATCTTACGTTTCTTTTCCCACTCCACTCCGCTGATGGGAGGTATTTACCGTGATGCAATTCCTTATCAAGGAATGAAGAGTGTGTTAGAATGTCACTGTACTACCCTTCGGTGTGTTTATTTACTGTTTTAATGAATGTTTTATATGTATTAATACACGACTGAGCCGTTATTTCCCTGATACGTCACTTCTGATTGTTTTTAACTTATGTAAACAAAGATTTCTTAACTTAAAGTCTCATCGCCCCATTTCTGCCATCAGTTTGTTTTAGCTTCAGCAGTTTTGACAGATTATTTTGTGTATTTTACTGGGTGTATACAAGTTCAGATCTTTCGACATCATCACATCTGGGACGTCGGTTTCCACAAAAACATTGTACAAGCTACCGTAAAAAAGTGCATACTTTTAGTACAAGTTTGAGGCAACAGTTTATTTGGCTCATAGACTTGCATTGTAAGTGCAAATCTGCCCACATGTTTATGTTTGTACATGTACTTGATTTTAACCTAGAATATTCCAAACTAGTGTCTTTTTACAAAATTACATACTGAAAGAATCCCAAAAATTATTTGGATTTTCTGGTATACCTAAAGGCCTATATAAGGCTCAACTATTATTGAATAGTTTAATGTGTCCTCTTGGCCTCAAAATCTTATTGTATTTTTTTCTGTATTTATGCACTTCTTATTATTGTTGTTTTTTTTTAATTCCGTAGCAAATGGTTGTTTGAGTCTTGTCACTAGATTTTTTTAGCTCCAGATTACAAATAAAGTATAATTTCAAGGGGAAAAAGTGAAACTTTTGAGAAACTCAGACAGCGGTGAAAGCCATACCTCCTGATTATCCTAAAACCTCTCAGGGTTCAGTCTCAAATGCCTCTTAAATGGGGTGTTTTGGGCCAATTTAAACCGATAAAGGACCGGATACCTTGTTTTGGTTTGTGCAGATATCATCTATATTTCACATTACAACATGTTTTAAAACTAGGATGTTAAAGACTATTTTTGTTAATCACAAACAAGTCCTGTTAATGTACATTGATTTCTTGGTTTCCTAAAAATGATGTATGTAAATGTACTATTTGTGTGCGTCATATATATATAAATGTGTCATTCCTAAGAGGCTAGTGTTCTGTATTTATTTGAGAAATGCAGAACAATCTAGTGAAAGAGTCCAAGCAGTATTAGCATGTTTGCCCTAGATTACAGTATGCTAATCTCTCTAGGCATGCCAGATTGTTTTTGTTTTTTTCAGACATATCAAATCTGAACTTATTTTTTCCCTGTGAAATGTTTAGCATGGACACGATACTCAATTGTTCTATAATATGATGTATGGGTGAAAAATGTTTATTGATTGCATCGTTAAAAGAGGGTGTCACCAGAAGGGACTTGCTTTGTATGACAGGTGGTTGGATAAATGTTTTAGTAATGTAAGCCGAAAAAGACAATCATTTCAGAGTTAATACATTTAGATTAAAGATTAAGTCTGTTTTTCTTTCTTTTGAATATTTTACAATAAGACCAGGACCAGATGCATTAAAAAAATTTTAGTTATGTAACCTATAATGAATAGACTGATAGTTTCATGCTAAGAAGTATGTACCTGTTTTTATATCCTGTTTTATATATTTAAACCTGAATATATACCAACTTATGGGGACCCAAATGAGGAAACAAGCTTATAAATCATACAGAATAAGTTTTGTGGAAAAAGTTTTCTTGTAAGCGGTAGGTTTATGTGTAGGGTGATAGAAAATACTGTTTGTACAGTAGAAAAGCCCTTATGTCTATGGGGAGTCCTCACAATGATAGCAAACCAGACGTGTGTGTGTGTGTGTATGGCATCAATGTTTACACTGTGGTATCAGTATAAAAATATAATCCCTGGGGTAGTCCCGAGCCAGAAACCAATCGCAGTGATGTTCATAGGTCTGATGCAAGTGAGACAATATAAAAATGTTAAAAAACGTGTGAAAATGGCACGCTGGTTTCATTTGCTATTCTTCTCACGGCTGTTTCGGTGTGTCGTTCTGACACAGCTTCTGTTCTCTATGCTGATGCTTGATCCCCCTCCGGCTGATACCTGAGACGTGACAGTTACCAGGGACTTAAGTTCTTAAACCTGGCAAGTTCTTTTGTTTTTTTTCCGCCTCCTTCGCTTTTCTCTCTTCTAGAGTGTCCTCTGGGGATCTAAAATCTGCTGTGTTTGTTTTTAGTTAAAAGCAAACGTGAATGTAAAGCAATTATTTATATAATAACAAATACGTAGCCTATATAAAAAAGAACTAATTGATATTCTGTATGTCTCTCAAGGTTATACTATCAGCGACTTTAAATTACAGATCCCACCAGGTGGGTTATATCACCTTGTTTGTCCTGATTTTTATTTATTAGAAGTGGAATTTCTGAGTTATTAAAAGCTGGCGACAACGTCATGCATTGACTTGATCTCCGCAATGTCCCTTCACACCTAACCTGCAAAAACGCACGGCTGCCTGTCAGTTGTCTTGGTAACCGCCACCAGAGGTGTAGGAATGACCATCTGACCACAAGACAAAGATGAGAATCACATTAATAGCTCTTAGTACAATCAGCTAGCGGAGGCTTGTAAAATCCGCCGCTTCGTCTTATCAAAATTCAGCACAGAAAATAGAAAGTCTGAGTTTAAACACACCACAGCTGTTGAACAGCATCTGCAGGCCATTAGTGTTATGTAGTGTCGTCAGTCTTGACAGGTAACAGCACTTGTGCATCCAAACTGAATTTGAAATGAACAGCCGCGTTCGAGCGATTTGCGCTATTTATGGCTCGCACTCAGCGTGAGAGTGACGTCTCTGCGTTTGCTGCTGCAGTGATGTGTCTGGTGTCAAATAGAAGACCCTCTGACCGGCGCTCTGGGAGCGTTTGCCCACAGAACATACGTCTATGATAACATCTTTTGTGTTTAAACTGAACAGTGACCTTTTAGTCATGTTGCTGTTGGCTGCAAGACCTAGTGCTATGTACAAGATTTTATCGCTTTTTTCTGCACCATTACCTGGTATTTTCTAATCAGCTTACCGTTTAGAATAGCATGCTAACATGTTACTATTGTGATCCTTGTAGTAGGCTATATTATAGTATGTGCACAATCTACAAAATGTTCTGTTTGCAGTAATAAGTTTGCTGCGGCATCCAGCATACAACAAAATGCACTGCAATGCTGATCCCACAATGCATTGTCCCTGAACTTGACCTTACCATTACAAATGTAATGAATGGACTGAAAATTATTGGATCCATATTTCTTAACATTATTATTTGATCAGACTGCCAAAACGTAAATAAATAAAGTGTACTTAAGTACAAAATATTGTATTCCAAGATGATAATTGGACACGTTATATAAAAAATGTAATAGGGAAAAACATACAAATACTCAGTAATGAGTAAAAAGAGAAAGGAGTAAGTAAATGCAGGTAGCAGGGTGTACTTTAGTTTGGGTTGATATGAATCAGAAACTGTGACAGGGGTAAAATCCCTGACCTTTCTCAGAGAGATTGTTCAATTTATGTAGAAATGAGAAAAGAACTGAAACCTAAAGCAGTTGGGAACAACAATGGTATAACAACCTTTCGATCTTGGGTATGAAGAACACCAATGTTACCACGGGACTTTAATCTTAAAATGTGTGTAATATATAGAATGGCTTTTTTCCATTTGCATTTAATTGCTTTTTTCTATAGCAGTCATTATATAGCTAGGTTACCAAAATGTTTAAAACATGCAACTGAAATTAAAACACGATTAATTGAAACTTCAGGATATGCACTATATACTAGATAAACCAGAAATAAACCAAAGGTATGAAGAAGTATTTTCATGCTGCAGCGTGCCAGGTTATTAATTTTAAAAGTCACATCCTCATGTGTTTTTTTTAGGGACTAGCCCTGCCTGTGCTGCCCCATAAAGCACTAGAGGGGGAGTGTGCCTCCCCTGGCATCCTGCTATAAAATCCGGGGTGTAATTGTAGCGTACTGAGGCAGAACAGGAGTAATCAGATCAGTCCGGAGGCTGGGAACATACATGGACACTCAGCATCAGCACTGGATTAATTCCCCCCTCCACGACCCCCCTCACTGATTGAGGTACGACGAGTTCTTGCAAGTAGGTAAACGAGAGCGAGGGAGAGAGGAAAAGCCGTAAGAGGGAGTGGGAGGAAGAATGAACCAGAAAGGGAGGCAGCGCAGCGCGAGCGAGCGAGAGAGAGGGGATGGGGAGGGAGTCAAAGGCAGGAAGCAAGCAACAGCCAGTGAAACAGAAATGCAGGGAGTTTGAGGGAGAGGGTGGAAAACGGAGGCCCGTCGCCAATGAGAGGACGACGGGAGCAAAGTGAGGTAAGAGAGAAAGAAGGGCAAGGGTCCAGAGGAAGAAAACACACCGGGATAACATCTGCGGGAGGAAACAACACACCAAAAGGTGGGGGTCAGAGTGAAGAAACACGCAAGAGAAAGTTTAAAGACAGGACAGATGAGAAAAACACCTTCTGGGAATGACAAGGCCGGGACACTTAAAGAAAGGACACGTCCTCTCGAGAGTCCCCTTCTTGGGCCGCAGAATGTTCTCAGAGACAAAAGGAGTCAGAGAGACACGCATTCAACCCACCACTTCAAGCCAACTACAAAATGGAATACAAAGACCTCAAGCGGACATCCTTGCCTATTTCGGGACTGGGGACGAGGGAACGAACACCTGTGGACCAAAGCAGCAGAACTCCCCCCTCAATGGATACACGGTCAAGAAACATTTAGCTGTTCAGGGGGGTCATGCACAGCTAGACGTGACTGGCCAGATTTGTCAGACCAGCGTGCGGTGGAACGGGCCTCCAGGGAAGGGGCTGCAACATAACAGCGTCTCTGTCAACTACAGCTTGAGAGAATGCAGCTTTGTGGTCCACCGGCACCAGACCGAGCCACACCCCTTCTTGAGGAAGTGTGCTTTGGACGCGCCAACACAGTTCAGAGGTCATGGAAACTGTGGAGTGACTGTTTGCGCAGCGGAGCAACAATCGGGCCCTGTGCAAGGGGCACTGCTCATGGAACAACATGCATCGGACTGGATGAACGCAAGTGACGCTCACAATTCGACCTTTAATAAGGATGCAGAACTTTGCCCTTCTAACGGACAGGGAACTTTATGTAGATGGCTGGGACCTGCATTGCAAGACGTAAACGGACCTAGTCTGGCAAATGAAGTTATGCTGTCTACCAAAGATGTCAACAAGACCAATTCTAACCACCTTAAGTGTCAAGCAAAGGTTGCCCAAGGGGATCTCAGTCGACCAGGTAGAGGATCTTATGCTTTCAGCTCTAAGCAGTCAGAGAGAGCTATTCGGGACCAGATCCAAAAAGTTGTTGTGAATCTCGAGGAGGTTCTACATGGCCTGAAAGAGATACATCTGGAAATGAAGGAGGTAAAGATTTATTTATCACTTGGGGATGTTAACAGATGTTCCTCATAATGAGGGCGATGTTTAAATGTTCTGTTTAGTTCACTCCCAAACTCTTTACTATCCATCAGCTGCCGGATACTCTTAATGATTGTATTTTAGATAACACATGGGCCATGAATTTTGTTTTAATATGAAACTTCATATCAATAATGAATACTGTTTATAAAGACCCCTAAATTTATTGCGCACTGGGCGATTTCACTTCTATGAGGGGATAGTGAAACTTTAATGCAGACAGAATTGGTCTGATCTGCTCCATTTAGCAAATGTATTCAACGTTGGAGAGGAACGTTGTCGGCACTCTTGCGTGAAATGTGCCCCAACAGAAAATCAAGACATGTGTAGTACTCAACTACTATTTGCATTAGGAACTATTGCATCCAGGAACTATTTGCATTTAATGATAAATGAACTATGCTGTGTCTTCTACTGAAACAGGTTGTCCAGAAGATAGATGTTCTTATGGCCGATATTGATATGGGCAATGAAGAACCAGGGGACCCTTTTAAAGGATTCCACTCAGGAAGGATAGACACCAAAGTGGCATCATCTCAAGAAGTCTGCTCTGACAAGTCATCCTTCAAAACACCAACTCCATCTGTGGCACCACCAGCATATCCCATAAAAGATCAAGGGCTGCATGATGCAGGTCAAAAACGAGAATCAACTCCCGAGTTGGTAATTTCTCAAAGAGATACATCAGGGACCTCTTCAAGGCACAGGAGCCAGAAGCCTCCACCCTACCCCTATGCCAGCACAATGGGAAGAGTGAATCCTAAAGCAAAAGTCAAAGGTCTGAAGACGCCACCATACCCATTTAGACGGAGACTGCTCTCAACCATTGTTTGAGCAGACTGTGGCTTCAGGGTACAACATGGAGTATTACACTCTACATGGCACCGGGTTACAGGCACCTTTGCGGTAAGTTTGGGCTTTATTGGACCCGATAACTCAGAGTGCAGCAGCAATTTATTGCACAGAAAGTCTCTTAGATCGCAGGTGAACCGTGTAATACCCTTTCTCTTTAGGTCTATAAAGAGGACACCACAGAAACATCATGTACTAATAAATCTACAGAGTGACATGGGTGACTGGGGACCACTTCTTAGAAATACTGTACGTCAGAGGCAAGCCGAAGGTAGCAGGAGATTATTTCTAGCCTTAGATGACATCTGTAGTGGTACTCAATCACAATTCCAATCTCCCAGAAACCCAATCTGTTAAAGGATTATTTTATTTATTGCTTTCCTAACTCTAGTCTAGTGTTTGAAGTCTTACCTTAGCAATATGATGTTCTCAGATACACATTCTGAGGATATTTCAACAAAATATTTAAATGAATTTAAACAGGTACAGAAAATAAAATGGGCGAAAGGTTCTTTTACAGCATTTTGTCTCCCTCGTGTGTACTGCAATGCTCATTTCAAGCTTTTTAAAGACGTAGGACGGCATAAAGCATTTTCTGGCTTTAATGTATTTTTGAAAGTCTAAATAAGAATCTAATGCAGGAAGTGTTACACCTTCAGTTCAAGACATTAATTTCCTGAACTGCTGACAATGAGAATTATGACACGGTGCAGATGCTCATGTGTACATTTGTGGTACCGACAGTCCTCCTGCAGAGCTGAGTGGACAAATCTCACATTATGACCAGAATCTGCACATAGAAGGATTTTGCTGATTTTATACACATTTAGTGTAACTGAAGTTCATACAGAACTATACAGATTTTGCCCCCTTAAAAGTGATTAATTCTCTGTTTCAAATCAGCGAAACCAAAAGGTTCTGATAACAGATTTATTAAAAATTACAGTACATCAGCTATCAGAATAAAGCACACTTTTCTGTCTTTTCCTCCACCACAGAAATAATCAAAGGATTCTGACATACCCCAAAGATTTAGCCGAAATTCTCTACGAGCGTGCCACTACATCAGCTTAAGAAAGTAAGTATGAAGCATGAATACGCTTGTGATAATCAGATTTGCAGGGATGAAGTCGAATTCAGGCTGAAACCCTAAACCGATAAATGCTGCCAAGAATAGAAATCAATCTACTGCTCTAAACTTAATTTGTAGAAGCCTTCATTTCACCTCACAGATATGAATAAATGTGCATGTAGGCTTTATTTTCCTCATGTCCGATAATAGACTTTTCATCTACCAATGAGTCCAGTTCTTGACCACTGGCATAATGCTGCCTCTAGAGGAAATCTCTAGTATTTTTCTCTATCACGGAAAGTTCTTTCTTTCTTTCATATCTTCCCATGGTTTGATTTCCTTTCCTTGACTTATGACAGTGAGCAGTTAAGTGACAGAGTGTCCATAGCTGTCAAATAAATGTCCCAGAGAGATGGGACAATCCTCTTTCAGATCAGCCAATCAGAGTTCATCGTGGCGTGTCCGACCAATGACAGTGAGCTTGGAAAGCTCGGAATGGAATTTCCCTTCCCTGTGGGTCACTGCGGGACAGAATAAAGATGTGCTCGATTAGAAACATGTATATGCAGTACTGCCAGTATTTGCCAAAACCTGGAAAACACCATCTTAAAATTCTGTTATTTCCAGGTTTCCCCACAGCTGGAAGTAGGAATAAGCAGACTCACCTGAAGACTCTGACACAATGTACTCTTCTTCCTTCAAAGCGACATCCCTCTGTCCACCCACGGCTGTCTGGGACTGAGAAGAAGAGAAAGAGAGAGGATAAGTGACAAGACATTAACAGTGAAGCATAGAGGAGTGGGCTGAATAACAAAGACATTCTCTCTTTGAAAACAAAAAGACACATGGAGTCTATGGAGCACGCTTTTGAACTTTTCTTATTTACACAGGGGACAAAGCCACCAGGAAGTCACTGTCATCCCTCTACTGAGAATTTCAATTTAATCTGAAGATAAAGATGTTTTCACAGAGTCTTGATATGCTACACCTGTATTAAAAGGGCTGACTGCTTTTGATCTGAGAGCGACGAACGTTAGGAATCTGAATGAAGGTTTGATCTGCGGCAAATGTCAATGTCACGACTAAGGATAAATTTTAAACAATATCTTCAAAAAACTGTGCCAATTCTTTGTATGTGCAAAGCACATAAATAAAAAGTTGTCATCCGAGTATTCTTGGTCGATGAAATGTGTCAGAGCATTAAAAGCTCATTTCTTCATATTGAATCATACATTCTGCTGATTGCTGAATGTTTCACTCGGTTGATGTGGTGTCAGGTCTACAAAGGAGAGCTGAAGTTAATGTGAAACTTACATATGCGGTGGCGTACTCAATCTTGGCTCCTTTTATCTCGGCTTTGAACTGAGTAAAAAACAAGTAGGACTTCCCTTGGGGCCTATCGGGGGAAAAAAATGACAGTGAAAAATCAATATTGTCCTTCCTTTCATCTCAAATTACACGACACTGTTTGAAAACACAGAAAACCGAGAATAGCTTTGCTTGTACTTCTGTGTAAACCTCATTTTTTTGTATTGCATATTGAGTACAGCCACCGAAAACCAATGCAGTTACCTCCATACTGAACAGGAAAACATCTGGTCATCGTCACTCAGTCCAACACTCATTTGCCATTGCTTGAGGAAATTAAAGCACAAAGGGTACACATTTAAGTCTGAAATTGCGCAATTCTGTCAAATTGGGACGTTTTACAACAGCGCATAATTGCTACAATTTCCGTATCGTTAGTGCCAGAGTGACAAATGTCTTGATGTTATAACAACAGTTGGCATTGTCTCAAAATGCTTACAGACACAAAGCTACGAATTCAGCAATATTTCATTTCCTCATATTATCTTTGAAAATATAATAAAGTTCTCAGCACATATGGAAAGTAAGGAAGCAATAATAAGTTGTTACTGCGCTGACTTTGTGTATTTTGTGAACGCTACATTGCTTATATTTATCTCCAACACACTTGTATAACTAACACAGTTTATAAATAACGGAAAACATGTCTTACCTCATTGGTTCCTCCTTGGCACGCATATGTGAAGGTGCATTTATACTTTTTCTAAAATAAAAGCAAGAAACAGATCACTGTAAATAGATAAACAATGCCAAGCTTCCTCCTACGAGATAAGCAAATTTACCAGACTAAACTGCACTTTTGAAGATGGCTGTGCATAGAAAGGATGTAGACCCTTACAAAAATAGCCATGGTTCCTGTCAGAATACCTACAGTTATTGTTACTAAAACTCTATAGCGTGTGTTAAAGATTGCTTGATCTGTACAAGATGTCAGTTCTACATACATTCTGAATCATCTTAATGAAATCTAATAAACGTCTTAAGTGTCCTATAGATGTATTGCATGAGCAGACACCATAAAAAACACCAAATGTCAAATAGACGTCTCCACGATATACGTATGCTAGCAGCCTGCTGTATAAAAACAATAAAACCCTGACCAAAACACAAAAGAAAATGTAATAGATTTAAAGGTTATAATGTGAATTGCACTGGTTTTAATGGAAAGAACCCTGATAGCACACGTACATCTAGAAGATGTCTATTTGACGTCTTCATTTACATATGCAAGACGTATTAAGTTGTTTGCTCATCATATATATGTCTCCTTTTAGATGTCAAATAGATGTCTATTAGATGTCTTTAAGATGAATGCATGTAGAACTGACATCTGAAAGACGTCTGCCAAACATTTATAGGCATCAGATGCTTTCCAGATCAAGAGATCTTTAACAGATGTGCCTGTGCTATCTGGGTATAATGGTGATGGATTCTATTGGTGGGATGTAAATACTATTGGAAAAAATTACCAAAATTTTGTAATGGTCTTATTGGAAAAAGGTTAATAATAGAAACCATTGTTGTTTGATGGAAACCAAGTGTGTTTAGCCACGGTCAAGTAATATGGATCTTTATGAAGCCTTCCTTAGCGTTTCCATTTCTTCACTCCATTTATTTGTATTTATTAGACAAGAGCAGGTCGGAGATTCCTTAAAATGTGCGTGGTTTCACAGAAGAAATCTAGTCGGTGTCGGAATAACATGCAGTTGAGCAAATCAGGTTTTAGTTTTGACTAAACTAGTCCTTTAAAACGTAAACTTGTGTCGCTAGGGGCGCAATGAACGTCATCGATCCCCAACAGTCCAATGAGAAGATGACGTGTGGATTTCCTTTTAACGCGTCGCGGATTTTTAAACACAGCGCCCATTCATTACTACATGAGTTTCATATAAACGCATTTCATGAGAAACAAGGTACAGTGGTGCATCACTATACTTCTAAATGTAGAAATGATAAAAACGAGAACTGAAATCAACTGCGTAAACATCGAGTCTATGCAAATCAGAATTGGAAAGAATATCTCGATTTCACACAAACCCCCCCAAAATATAATTTTTTATAAACACGTGTTATCAAATATTTCGTTGCTAAAATATCTAAGAGATTTACTCACAAGTTTAGCAGAGAAAGTCTGCACAACTCCTCCAGGTTTGACATCGAAGTCGAGTGTTTTAGTCCTGTCAGCAAAAGCGCGGGAAGCGCACAACACGACCAGCAGAAGGAGAAGCTTTACGCATGAGTTTATGTGACCATTACATGCCATGGTGCTTTATGGATGAGAGAGCTATGTTGATGTTGTGAATGAAAAGGTGCCAGCACTGTTCCTGTATGTTCTTCATAGGATGGGAAAGTTCTGTGGCTCGAGGTGTTGAGCATCTAGTGGACCGGAGTAGAATAACAACCCAGCAAACACAACTTTTCACAACGTTTTATTTTGGTTGCAATTAGGTAATGTTGTAGTACAGCGTTGTATATATATATATCCAAAATAAAATGTCAAAAAAACATTCCTTCTAGTCAAAAAAAATAAATATCACGTTTGTACTACGAAAATTAAACCAGACCAAACTGCAGCGTTTGGGAGACGTTTTATTCAGGTGTTAAAATAACGTAATCTGCACGTTGAAAAAAAACTTTTAAAAACATCATGAACGTACCCAAAATACAACTCCTTTTTTACAGTAACTTGTAGTGGCCCAGCAATTATTTAAACATTCAAAATCTTGGACATTCAAATGGTTACTGTTTTAATGACGTGGCTTTTTGGATATTCAAAAATAGCATTATTACTGTACATTCAAATAAAAATTTAAATATGGGCTAATATTTGAATGTGCATGAACAAGCCCTCGGTTTTATTACTGTAAAAGTGTAGTAAGATGTTGTTTTGGTGTATTGATTACCATTTGTTAAACCACAGTTTTACAATACAGTGTAGCAAAAACAGTGTTGATCTTTAGATACCATGGTTTAACTATAGAACTAGGCTATTATTTTATATGTATTTATATTTGTAATAAAGCCATGGCTATTTTTTTATCAGCATGTATGTTTTTCCCTCAGAGTAACCCTCTTCAATGAGTGCCTTGTTTATGATTTACAGTAGCCCCCTTGTGGATTTTTTTTAACACATATTAATCAAATTTCCACTCACTCTTTTCAAAAAGCCCATTAGAATTCTTCTCCATAGTTAACAGTGACAAGCTCTCATGTGAATATTTCCCTGTGGAATTTCTCTTTCTCATGTTATTTTAAATGTTCCAGCAGAAGAGAACGCCTCCGAAGACTGCTGTTGCATTCTCAGTGTGTTTGGAGATCTTGAGCAAACTGACCTTTTCTGACTCTGATGTCTGGCTGTGTTAATGTTACACCGTAGACCCATTTTAAATGAGCCTTGACCACAATTACTTTATGCATATGGGACCCAGTGATTAAAACAAAACAGTAAAACTTATTAATGACTAAACAAATGGACCATAAAATTCTGGGTGAGCTCTCAACTTTATTGCTACATGTTTTAATGCCATGCCCCTTAGCAAAACAATATATTATTCAGTCTATTCAATTACTATTTACTTGAGTTTTACGAAAAATTTAGCATCAAGGTTTACGCCAGATTACAGCAATAAAAATAAATAGAAGATGCAATCGAAAACTTAAATTAAAAAAGGTTAACATATGTATACTATTCATACTGTATATTATTCATATGTATACTATTATTGGCACACATTGAACATTTAGCTTTACTCAATATGTCACAGTCACTTTATTAGTGTCTGCTGAGAACATAATGTTTGGATGATTTCAGCTCGGAGCACCACTGGAAGTTGGAATGAAGTAAACTGGATCAGTACCTGTAAAATAAATAAACATCAATGAAGTGTTGGCAGTGATAAAGAAACTTCTGATGCAGTGCATTCTTAAAACTCACCCTGTGATTCTGCAGTTATTTGCTTGAACGTACGTCCCTGTGTATCTGATGCCACATCTAACAACGTTATTGGAGAAATCTGACTCTTGAACCTGGAAACCTGGGTTCACGGTTACCTGTCAATGGTTCACAAACAGGTTTCTAACTTTTGGTATTGCTAAATAGTGCATTGACCAATTTATAACTCACTTTTAAAATATAATCTCCAGGGGAAACGTCTGTAATATCAATCCACTGACAGTCGATGTTGGCATGGTAGGTGTCATAGCAGCCTGGGCCCAATCCCTGCTCCACGAAAAACAATAGTTCCAAACCGACTAACAAATGGCTTATTTGTATCAAAATGAAGTTTATATGAGTAACTTTATTCTCTTAACCTGTGTGTGAGCTGTGCAGGCGTATCTTCTCCTCACACCTGGATCACAGCTAGTGTCCTCCAGACAGAAACTGGCTTTATGTCCCTCGGCCACCTTTCGGCCCGTGGAGGCATCCAGGAGGTCGTAATTGCTGAAGGCATCCATGCTGTGATAATGTCTTTAGGATAAACAACATAATGCAATAAAACAACGAAAATAGTTAATAAATTCATAGATTCATTGTTTGCAATTTCGTTCTCAGCATTGCAAATATTCAAATCCTCAGGTATACATACAAACATGTATATTGTGAATTAGGAAGGTGCAAATATGTAAATAACATATGCACACCAAGGATGATATTTGTAACAATTACGTTTTAGAAAGCATCCCAATCAGCCCTAGTTCAAGTTCTATCTATGAGGTTTCTATGAAGAAGAATGCAGAAGAACAATCTTTTTTGATGACTTAAACTGGCCTTAACTCTAAAGAATAAGACAATCTCTCCCCCTTTTCTTCTATCTTTCTGTAGAAACGAGGTGAATGCTGATGTGTGAATGTTGTAGAACATAATTAGTCAGAAACCCACTGATGGCAGCTGTGCCATTCCCACTGATGATGTGGTTTCACAGGGAGAAAATCTGCTGTGCCTTGATTTTTGACCCTCTGAGGAAATCTGAGAAGCACTCTGTAATCAAGGTCTCTCGCTCTCGGGTTGTACGCTGAACTTGAGGAAAAAGGAAAAATATTCAGTTTATTACAGCTTTATTTTAAAAATGTTTTAATACTTACTGCTTTTGTAGTTTGGTTGCAAAGAGAGCCGATACCTGGAAAGGCAGTTCTCTTCTGCAGCACATCTCAATGTGTACATCTGAACTCTTTGGATGTAAGATGCTGCTTGGATGTAATAAGGGTCAGGAATGAGATCAGGCAGACCTGGAAAATATATATTTTTAGACTTTAATAATTAACATTTAAACTGAAAAACAACAACAATAAAAAATGGAATGGAATGGGAATTGTATTGGTTTTAATGGAACGTATAATGGTGTCTAGTGGTATGTGGTGAATTCTATTGATGGGTCATTAAATTCTCTTGGAAAAATGCCCAAAACAAAAAGGAATTTTGCAATTACTGAAAAAAGTTAATAGTTCATAATGGCATTTTTATGGAAACCATTAGTTTTTCTGTGATGGTAAGGGCTTTTATTGTTTTTTGGCACAAAAAAGGGTTCACCTGAGGTTACATAGCAATTTGAAACAGAAACCATGACGGTATGCCATTTATAACTTTACTTTAAATCTACATCACAAATACAGCGCACAAACCATTTATGCGTTAAAATATAAACTGAGATCTGACCAACAGTTGGCGCCAAAATACAATTTTTGTTACAAGAGATGATCGTGCAGCTAAAAGTCCTGTGAAACTTACCTCGACGGTCCAATGCCTTTTAAGTCATTGTATAATTTGCACTTTGCATAAACAGTTACAAATGTTGTCTTACCGCTATGAAAATACCTTATACCATGACCCGTTTCTCTCTGAGGAGATCTATTAGCACCTCCGTACGGGAGCAGATTATAGTGAAAAGTGTTTCTATTGTTTACTTGAAGATTAGTTGGTTCATCACCAATCATACTGTCATCTCTTTCCTCAGTCTGGAAGGGAGAATGAATTACTGTATTTCTGTTATTCACGGTTGCTGAAGGTGCAGGTAAATTGGTTCTTGTTAAAAGTTTGGATTTATTTGCAGTTTTACTCCCAGTCAAAGTGGAAAGTTGAGGTCGAGGAAGCTGAGAATGAATAGTAGATGGTTTTCCAATAGATGCAGTGGGTGATGTTCGTTTTGGCACTTGTGCGCTGGTAACTAAATTATGGTTTCTGGATGCTCTTGAGCTCCCTGAGGCTTTCAGTGTAGTTGCGCCAGTTGGTGCTATCCCATATTGCACAGCCTGGGGGACTTCATGTGAAGAAAGTGGAGTTCTTTTCGCATGCAAAGGCAACTGGTTATTATTCCTCATGTGAGACGAATAACCAGATATCACGTGAGGTCCAAGACTGTGCTCTGGCACAAAGTTTGAATGCACCACATGCCCAACTCTGTGTACCTTGGTATTGGCGAAACGTCCCATGAAAATCCTGCTGGAGAATTTTGGCTTATGCCTCGTCAGTAAAAAGTTTGCGTTCCGTTTTTCAGAAACAGGTGTGTGATACTGAGAACCGGTGCCCAGCAAACTGTAAACCTGTCCGTTAGTTTCCCACTTAACCTTGTGTCTCCAGGGTCCATGGTGCTGTGCGGTGCTCAAACAAACCAGGATACACAGGTGTATGGAGAAAAAGAGAATGAATGAATATTTTGTCATTTTAAAATAATATATTTTGAGCAGGTACTAAGAGAAAGTGCAGCACTTGTGCTCCCAAAAGCTTTTAAATAAGCCCAGGTACAGATGAAGGCGGTACATTGTGAGGCGTTTCTGTCTTTCCTTTTCCACTTTTTCCTCCTCTAAACGTTTCACTTGAGAGGCACACCAGACATTTACTAAAAATAAATGTGGTGCCACCTTAATAATAAAGGCGGTCATTTGACAAAAACACCATAGCCTATTTGTTTTCTACTTTATTACTGATCATTGCGTGTGATTGGTATTACCACTAGAGGGAGTTAGGTGCAATGTTTGAGTGCTTTTATTCAATTGTATAAGGATCACTGGCATGTTAACAATTCATCAATAGAACACATTCAATAATGTGAGCATCTCAGTCATGCCCTTGTCACAAGAAAATCTGATCTACAAAATGTTTAAACCATTCCAATCTCCCACTGACGACAAATGCTCCTAATGGCGATGAATGTCTTCACTATCCCCTTCCATGTTTTTCATTGCAGAAATATTTAAGTGAATGTGTAGGCATTTGTCATATGAGAAAGGGACACTATTTAAAAGCACATAAGCACATTCAACGCGGAGTCTAAAACATGAGCTCAAGGTTTATTCAGGAAAATGTCTAGACAATGTTTGTTTTCATGCAGGTAGAACGTCAGCCATAGGCCTCTTTGCACATAGCAATAAATAGTAGAGCTGAGGTGGAACTTGTGTTAAGAGCGGAAAGGATGATTATTTGATCATGGGGATTACTGTATGCATTTAAAGGTAGTTTTTGTAAAACTAATCTATGGGTCAAATGAAAGCCAAATCGTCTCACTTTAACTTAAGTTTAAAGAGGGAAAACCATAAACGTTAGTTAATAATCAATGGTCTTTTAGAAATCTAGCATGAAATTCAGCTCTTATCTTATACACGTTCATAGTTTTTGAGGTCTATAACCTTTAATCTAATTACAAGAGAAATTGTCACACTGGACACCACACCAGTTTTATAATAAAAACAGGAAAAAAGAAAACTCTAATGCCAGAACATGGTCGTTATTGATGTGAAATACAAAGTAGTCAAAGCACAAGGTTTATTGGTACACAAGTACAAACAAATTTCAGAAATTGATTTGTTGTTAGACTATTTCCAAAATGATGAAGTCACAAAGGAGTGCTTTGAAAGAAAATGGCAAGACTTAAAACATGGTCCCTCAAATGGTAACTCAACAAAGTTTATCTACAAGTAATTAAGTTACATTCCAGTCAAACTATTTACAAAAGCGCACATAAAAAAAAAAAAAAAAAAAGTGCACATGTAAAACCCCTATTTACAATTAATGTACAGATGATTGGCGGCAACCTCCTCCTGCTGGAAGACAAAGTCAAAATAAATAACTTTATTATGGCTTATAAATGCATTTTATTGTTCCAACAAACATCTGGATTGGCTGTCTTACCTATAAATGATTGAGAAGTGTGTTGTGGATGTCTTCATAAACCTGGTTGAAAATTTCATCTTTTGTTTTCAAGCCGTTCAAGTATTCTGTTGAAGTAGATTTGACCATTAATATCAAAAATGTTGTGGTTTTGAATCTAAGACAAGAGTCTGAATAACGTATACCGTACCAATCGGCAAACCACAGTTCTCCATGTCAACTCTGTGTTTGATGTACATGGGCCACACGTGACCATCAAAGAGCCCGGGAGGGTCTGGGACGGTGTATTGCCTTGTACTGAAATGAAAAAAAAAAACAACAACATGTATTTCAGCTGCTAAAAAGGAGCACGATGAGTATTTGATTTCAGTTCTTACACACCTTCTCCTCAACTTGCACTCCTCGTATGGGATGGTTATGTAATACGATTTGTCAAAAAATTCCAGCAAAGGCCTGTTTGAAGATAAAAGATAGATTAAAAAGGTCATAACCTTAATAAGAACACCACGTCGCAACCCATTTACTGATTGGGGCACTTCCACATAGCCGGCTCAGAAATCAGCACATGCAGCTTCACATGCCCACCAATAGTTCAGTGCCCCTCCTTATCTACACTAATGCAGAGCATCACGTGACCGGCTCTTGATGTTCCCTTCTTACATATGTACTACGCACATGTTACCTAACGTTCCCAGAATCTAATCTTTGCCATTCATGCATTTCAGGCCACCTAGAGTCAAATATGTCGCTCACTTGTAGTTGTACAGCAGAAATCCTTCTACGATGAGTATGTGCCCTTGGCTCTCAGGGTCGTTCATTTCCGCGGCTGGGGTCACTTGCACGCCGTGAGAACGGGCAAATTTGATTGGGTTTTCGATCCAGCCTTTGACGGTGTTCACCATGGCCTCCATATCCAAAGCGGTGATCACTACAAAAGCAGAACATAAGATTTTAGCGCAAGATTGAAATTCGAAGATGGAAGTTAGAAATTTTATTTCAGTTATAGCAAAGCCACACAGAGAATGTAAATGGGTTGGGAGGGATTGTAAAAACTTTGTTATGGGAGGGCGATGCGTAGAATGAGTTGTTATTACTCTCCTACGGTTTATAATCTTACCATCCCACTGTTTAAAGCCATCCACTCCGACTGCTATCTGATCCGGCGGCTGAAATAACAGTGACCAGTAAAACACTGCAGCAAATGCCATCGTCTACATCTGCTGTCAAGTATATCTGAGCCAGACTGCTGATCTAGAATCAGGTCTCAGCCATCATAACCTGATGAATACAACTCGACAGATGGGAGGAAACTGATCTTGGATCAGCACTTTTGAGTTCTTGCATTACTATATTATTCATTACTTGTACAAGGAGCCAAATTAAAAAGTAAAAAAAAAAACTAGGCTAATTTTAAAAAGTTTATCTTAAAGTTACTTTTTGAATCAATGCATGCAGTACTACAACAAGCAAGAACAAAAAGCTATAATTAAAATATAGAAATAAAAATAGTACTTTTTATTACTAATTAAACATAAAAAGTAGGGGAATGAGTTATAGCTAAAGTTTATTTTTAATAGAAAGGAATCATGTTATTTGATTCCAACTCCACGATAACTAGAAATACCAAAAACACTACATTTACTTGAACTCACCTTGAAGAAGTCATCCTGGTGAACCACACAGCAGTTTGGTAAGGCTTTTATTAACCTGTTCGTCAGGGTGGTTTTACCACCATTAGTCACACTAAAAAAAGAAATAGGGAGGTTAAAAGTTATATACTAAAATTGAAAGAACTAAAAAAGCAGAACAATTAAAACGTACTTTGCGTGTAATCTTTTGTTTAATCGTGTATTTGAAAAGTTTATTCAAGTAAAATGGCGGGATGGTCCTCAGTTCCTCAGCTGGCTTATGACAACAAAACTGACCGAGGGGGTTTTCATTGTTGTTAGTTATCCACGTGTTCAATACAATAACGTACTTATTTATATAAAATACAATTTGTAAAAATCTACAATAAAAACATAACAAAAACACAGTAGCTTTAGGCGTTTAAAACGTTTAATATTTTGTCCTTTGCATCAAACCCATTGTGGAAAGTCACAAACACATAAGTCATAAATAACATTAACCATGGCACCTCAACAAGAAAAACGAATTAAAAAGATGTTGTTTTACTTCATACACAATTAAAAACATAAGATTAATAGATGACTATACATATTAAGGCGCGAATGTCCGTTAACAACATTTAGAAGAATCGGCGCGCTCACAATTTTAAATCTCCCGCTCAAACCTCAACGTGGGTTTAAAGCTCGCGATTCTTTTAAAATACCAAGTCAACACGTCATAAACGAGGATAATAAATACTGTAACAAATTATTACATGTGCAGTATACTATAACATTATTTAAAAAAAAAGTTACGGATGCCACATGGCTGGACTAGTACAACTAAGTTAGTAGTTAATAATATTACTGTTAAAAGCCACTTACCCCCCTATTCCAATGATGCACTTCATTGTATCCGACCTGGTTGAGGTTTTAAAAATGAAACGCAGCAAAACGCCCAAAATTAAAACGTATGATTAAAACGTCCGCTTAAAGTTAAACTTGAAGTCCTATCTCCGTAGACACTAGTGCGTTGTGAGAACACACTTGCACGTGGGCATATAACCAAAGTCCTACGTCATAGAAAAGGCGTGGCTTACATGCTAGGTAGCCAATCGCGGCTCACGCAGAGGAGAACATACTGTAACACTGAATCGTTCTATTAATTACCACAAATAACACGGAAGATAAAATAATACAGATTAGAACAAATCTGCTAAATTAGATATTAAAGACTGGTACAGTGACTGGGTTTTATAATATAAATATGTTTTTGAAACATGTTAAAGTCATAATCACTAAAAGAAACTAAAACAAGCTAAAAGAACATTCCCTGTAATTGCTGACAAGGACAGAGGCAATTAGAGGCAATTAATTTTTTTATAGATACCCTCAAATATTTAGGTGAGGGGTCAGAATAATCCTGTGGGATAGTTGCAGGGCAACACGTTCCTCAAAGTCTCATGGGGGCAAAATCACGTGCATTAGTAGTTCATACATTACAGATATGCACTTGTACCATGTGGAAAGGATGTCTTGGACACTTTTATAGTGTGAAATATTTATTTCACAATGTCTTTCAAGTGTTCAGTGGTAAGGAAAAATTAAAAAACAGGCCTACCTTTGAATTTTGGTGACTAGAGCAACAAAATCCAGGTGTACGTGCTTATAGTAAGGGTCACTCTTTATTTAGGTCCAGTAGAGTGTGACCGGTCACTCCGTCGTAAAGACTGCTGATATAATAGTCACATACATACAGGAATAGCCTGTCACATCATGGAAATATAAAAATAACTCTTTCTTGTGACTTGATGAAAGGCATCCACAACTCTTGCTTGAACTCTGGTGGTTGATTTGTTTGATATATGTTGAGAGGTTACTGGATATAAACATCAAGAAAAAACCCAAATCAAATTGTAGTCATACACATAGCAGAAAGTTTAATTTTGAACCATTTTCATAGCAAACATAAGGCAACATAAAAGTACAGCTATGTTTTCAGAGATGACTGGCACTTAGCGTTTACAAAAGCTGGTCGTTAAACAAGACTGAAGGGAAGAAAGAAAGAAAGGTTTCGGGGAAACATAATCAGCCGAGTGGAAGAAAGTTACATTCGATTTGGGCGCGTACACACAGAGAAGCACAGAGATGCTTGGAAATCCACATGCACCAGTAATCCAATCCTGAGCGGACACACCCGTCAATTAAAGGCAGGTCACCTGACATTCTCCAGGGTCAGCAAGCAGGAAACAGACCATTTAAAAAAGCGGTAACAGCAAGACGCTACAGTGCACGATGGTACATCCTGCCACCAATCGGCGACGTTTCTCTGTGCGTGGTGCCATCTGTTGGAGGCTTTCGAAATTGTGCCTTTAAAGGATGAAAGGGAGAGCTGTTTCTGCTTTGTTGCTGATCTGAGACCAGTTTTCGAGTCTGATATGTGTATTAATATATAATTTGGATACATGACAAATGGTCCGAGATCAGCAACAAAAACATTCAAGCTCATCCGCTCACAGTCCAGGTTCCTGAATCGCTGTTGTCCTGGAGGCAGAGAGTGGTTTGGTTATTTTATGAGTCAGTCACCTAATGACGATGTGTTTTGTTGGTTTGCTGACCTCTCTGGATTCTGTTGCTGTTCTTGATGCTCTTGCTCTTTCTGTTCCTGCTCCATTCTACAAAGAGAAGAGCATTCTGAGTAAATAGGGAGTTGCTGGTTTTATCTTCCAGTTTGTGAAAGCATTAAATAAACCAGTTTTGAGGAGTTTGATGATTACCTCTCTTTTCTGGCGTTTATTCTTTCCTCTTCAAATCTGCAAAACAAGACAAACTGATCTCAGATTTTAGTTAGCAAAGGGTAAAATATGTTTGAAATCTTCTTACTGTAAGACACATTCTGGGATCTGGATATGATCCATAGGAACAATCTTTTCCAGCTCTTCCAGACTGTGCACGTAACGGATCTTATTCATGAACTTCACACTGCAGAGCGAGAAAAATATCATTTATGAAAACTGCACAATTGTGCCTCCTTTTTTTTCTCTTGTTGAATAATACCTGATGAAAGGTTTGGAAATTGCGATGACTGTCCGGATGAACCAGGATGGATGAGTGATGATCAGAGATTTCAGGTTTTTTCTCAGTCTGAGGATGAAGATTGAAGAGGTTTACCTCAATTTCTTAAAACCTATTACCATAAAAACAATCACTATTTCCATACCTTCTGTCGATCATCTGATAGCACTTCTTGAGCCAGCTAATGCCGGGCATCTTGCTCCGTGGCGTTCCTCCGTTTATGTATATAATCAGGTAATCCTCCGCCACCAGCATCTCCAGACTGCTCACCACAAACCTGAGGAGCAGGTGTGAAGACAGCGTGAGCGTGCGAAGAGAAGCCAAAGAAAAAAAAAATCACAGAACAAGAAGGTTGTGCAGTCTGGCTTGGTTGTGTTTGTTAAGTCAAGTAAGTCGGTTTCCTTACAGGAAGAGGTTTTCCATCAGGTAATGGTACTCTGGGCAGCTGCTGTCAGGAAGGTAGCACGCCGTGAACACAATGATGGCGTTCAAGCCTTCACCATAGTACCCTAAAGAAGAGAGGAGAAGAAGCGGCTTCAGGACACAGCAGAGATGATATACTGCCTAAATGTTGATTCTGAGGCGTGACGTACCTCCATGCGTTATGACTCGCAGATAGGGTCGTATGACCTGCATATCGATCCGATGTTCCTGTTCGCCAATGATCACGGTCCTCCATAAACGTCCATTAACACCCGTCCCCTCCACCCCTTCTCCATCAGCGTCGCTGTCAGGAGGGGGTGCTTTGGCTGAGGCGACCGGTGTGTCATCTGAAACCATGGATCAATGAGTGAAACATAGCTACTGATCTATCTATCTACCTGTCAATCTAACTACTTACCGATCTTTTTTTATTTTTCCATCTACAAAGTTAACAACCTACTAATCTATCTAACTAGTTACCAATCTTTTTATCCACCTACCTACTAATATCACTAGTTACCAATCTTTTTATCCACCTACCTACTAATATCACTAGTTACCAAACTTTTTATCTATCTTCCTATTGATCTTTCTATCTACTTACCTAACAATCAATCGAGCTACCTACCAATCTATAACTACCTATATCTGAACAACTACTGATCTATAACTACTTACCGATCTTTTTATTTATCTACTTACCAATCTAACCACCTACCTACTAATCTAACTATTTACCTACCAGTCTACCTTACTACCGACCGATCTAAAAGAATTACCTATCTTTTTATATCTATCTACCTCCTACTCAAACTATCTTTCGATCTTTCCATCTACTTACCTATCTATCTATCTGTCTATCGATCTACTTACCTGCCAATCTGACTACCTAGAGGTCTATAACTATCTACCAATCTAACTACAAATTGATCTACTGTATCTTTCTAACTACCAACCAACTGATCTAACAACTTATCAATCTTTTTATCCACCTAACTATTGATCTATCTATTTACCAATATTTTTATCTTTCTACCTACTAATCTATCTACCTACTGATCTTTCTATTTATTTACCTACAATCTATAACTTCTTACCAATCTATCTAACTACTTATCACTCTTTTTATTTACTGATTAATAGCCACTTTGAACAATTACGTAATTGTGATTAGAAAATTGATTATTCGTGCATCCCTACATACCGGTTTACCTAAATCTACCAACTACTCAAACTACCTACTGATCTTTCAATCTAATTACCTACCTAAGTATCTAACTTATATTTACCAATAATTTTATTTATCTACCTAATAATTTAACTACCTACTGATCTATTTATTTATCTATCTACTGACTGATCTCTTCATATAGTCACAAAGAACAGCATATTTTTACCCTCCCACTCCAGGTCGTTGCCGTTGGTGATGAACTCAAGCGAATCTGTGTCATCGGGCGTCTCGATATCATCCACGTTAATATCCAGATCGTCAGGCGTATCCAGGAAGTCATCGGAAAGCAGGGACCCTTCGCTCTGGTCCAATGACAGGTTCATATCCGGGGCCACCAGCGTGCGACGCTTCCTGTGAGCTCCGCCCCCTCCGGCTCCACCAATAAGTAGAGAGTTTGGGGGAGCTGAGCCAATAACAATAAAATTTGCATTACACAAATGCAAATTACTCATTTAAGAGGAACATTTGCGTATGAAACAAAGTCACTTACATGTTCTCCCATCGTTTAGGGCACAGGAAGAGTCCATGTCACCCTCCGCAGGAAGTGGCCTAGTGAGGACAATTTTTCAATTCACTTAAATTTCTGCAAATAATGTTGCATGTAAGAAAGAAAGTCCTATGTGTTCAAAACAAAGTCATATGATTTTAAATTGTAATTTTAAAAATGTGAACTGCTTCTTTAAGACTGGAGCATATTGTGATATGCTAATTAGCGTGTAGGCCCTCGGGGGCCATGCACACGCAGGGGGTTGTCAGAGTCGGTGGGCTTCACAGCTGCTGCTTCTGAGCTATTTAACTCGCAGTTGTCATTGTTTCCAAATGAAATGCACATTTAAGACAACAATGTATGAGGCGCCGTGTAGGATTTAAATCAAACTTCACTTATCAATACATACTTAAAACACGTGCATATACACCTATAAATTACACATTGTGTTAAAAAATACACGTATGATATACACACGCACACTAATATGAAATTCATACTAATACATATTATGTTAGTAATGAATGCATATACATTTGTGGAAAAACTTGCGTATGCACATAAACTCGAAGCATGCACCTAAAAACACTCGCACACACGTATAAAATACGATAAATATATTTAGATAAAGCTTAAAATTACCACTTAATGTTTACTAAAAAATGAAAAAAGAAACTTGAACGGTATGACTTCTTTCGAAAGTCCATATACTGTTTGTGGGCGGGGCAAGTTGTTCGCGATTTAGAACGCGGGCGGACATTATGCAAATATGTCATAGTGACGTGTGGCCTTTACAGAAAAAGATTCGAATTGCTGAAGACTCGTTTAGGCGAATGTGAGTCGACAAAAACGTCATTTATCGTGCACTGTCGGCGTCACAACTTTGCAGATTCACATAAACATACAAGGCATAATAGGGGCACTTAAAATCCTTCACTGCGCCTCATAACAATGACAAACCAGAAGCCTCGAGGAGCAGCAACAATGAAAACATACTACAGGAGTGCATCACGATACACATTAATATTCAAAGATGCAAATAAATCTATGAAAAAAGCCTAAATTTCGCACCATGTTATTTATAACAACAACAACAGCTTCCCTGTGGAGATTCATCAGATTTCTATTTCTCAGTGAGTGTTAGGTATTATGCATTAAACCCCCTTTCAATCAAACCAAACCTAATAAAACGGATGATTTCAGCGTGCTTCAGAACACAAACAAGCCAAAATACGCACAATCATCGCTTGACTTACCTGCTGCGTGAGACGTATGTACGGTTTGTGATTTTGCGAGTTCTTACTCTGCGCTAGCGTGAAATCTCATGACCTTAACGCTGTTTAATATTTCAGAAGCATCATGCTGGCGTGTGATGCTGAAGCTGCTCTTCTACGCCTGACCTGCCTCCATTTTCCTGGTGATGCTGCTTGTGTTGTTGGCAGCTCGCTGCGTCACATGACCTGCACCTGCTCACGTCTCCGTTTAGCATCTCACTCAGGATTCGCTGAAGAAATTACCCTCTTTCCCTTTTTTTAAAGCCTGCATCTATCTATAAACGCAGTGTAGCCTTCAAACTTTGAAGAGCCTTTGCTTTATTTCTTAGGTTACATTCAGGCTGGAATAATTGACCAATATAAACACTTTGATGAATCAAATCAAAATTTTTATGCATCCCAAATGCACAGGGGGAATTTTACATCACAATGTGAAAAAATTCAGCAATTTGAGGCAGAATATTTAGTGAAGTTCAACCGCTCTTTACCGTATCATCGGTGTCTATGGTGGACGCATGGATTTTTCAGGTATGGTTACCTGGGAAAATCATCATCTAGCCATTCGTCTCTCGCCTCTATGATCTCCATCAGCGGGCCAAAGTCAACGCTGCCCATGCTGAAGAAACCTGGACCTGAAAACAAAGTCAAATCCTCTCCTAAAGAGTTTAATCCCCAAAAGTCAGTGTACACCAGAGGAATTTTTAGTGCGCTATGGATTAATGGGGAAAATAATTTTAATCCCTCTTTTAATCCTTAACTGAAGTGGCCTCCGCTGAAACATGGGGATAATTCCCGTTTGTTCACTTTTAAATTGTCTTTTTGAATTATGACTATTTTTTGACTGAACATTGAAATATATATATATATCATATATATCATATATATATCATTATTTGAAATAAAATAAATATGTATTAACTGGAATAAATTTTATAAAATATAAAATAAATATTTATATATTCACTTAAAATAAAATTTCTTGAAAATAAAAGATTTTATATAAATATAGGTCTTTTATTTCAACTAGTTGCCAAATTTATTGAAATTTAGTTTAATAACAACTGAAATAAATAATGAAAATATAATTAAATTGAACTGAATTTAAAATAAATAGGCCTATTATAATAAAAAAAATAACTCATAAGAAAAAAAGAGATTATAACAGTACCTCAGTGACGCTACAATATTTGGAGTCTAAATGTTAGGCTATAACATTCAATAAACTGGATAAGAGTCAATAAATGTTATATACTGAATATTATATTGAAACGTCATGGTGGCCTCATGATTTTCAGGAAATCTAGCTAAATTCAGTCTTTGGTGTATTAAAATACAATATTAATACATTATTAAGCCGGTCTTACTCGCATAAGGATCAAATTAATCCAGATGAACTGATTATTTTTCCTCTTCACCCAGAGCAGGACGCAGGTGTTGATGCAGGTGCTCCAGGAGAAACAAGACTCCTCTGTTCACTGTGAGAGAAAGACAAAAACTACTCTTACTTTCCTGGTCACATCAGGCACTTTCACACTGAATTCAGCCCATCATGTTTCCAGAAGCGTCTATATTCTGCTGTATAGATCCACAAATTACCAGTAGGATGCTTTAGGAATATCAGCGATGCTTTGCCATATTGCTTCGCCTCCTGAATGCTGAATGCTGGTGGTCCAGGCTCAGGATGAATAGAGCATCTGTTATTTAGGCACTTCCACATCCTCTGAGCACTGGAACAACAGAGCCTTTGAAATCCCACTTATAACCCGCTTTAACACTCTCAAACTACAGGTGGCGCTGCTGTACAACCTACATAAATGCCATTCTGACTGGATGAGACCAAGTTGCTTGATTTATAGTTGGTTATAAAATATCTGTGATCCACGTAGACGGATTTTATTGTTTTTTAACAACTTTTTTTTACTATATTATGTTCTGTTTTATATATATATATATATAAATTGTTGGGAAAATTCCCCTCTCTTGGAATTGTTTCCCTCCCCAGTTCTTGATTTCGCCAATGATGAGACTATACAA